>OZ025243.1:80871456-81028956 GCA_964019155.1 Osedax fenrisi
TATATCAATATATCATCTGCATACAAGTGATATCTAATATGTTCAAATTGCCCGATAATATGTGATAAAGGTTTTATGTAGATCAGAAATAAAATAGGTCCCAGAACAGAACCTTGTGGGACACCTGATTCTAAAGTATGATTTTTTGAATAAAATTTCCCAGTTTTAACAGAGAATGAACGATTACTGATAAAAGATATCATCCAATCAACCCAGCAAACAATTTATCGACGCTTTTGGACGCTTTTGAGAATTTATGAGCGCTTTTTCAACGCTTTTGGACGCTTTGATTCCGAATCGATATTTTGGTCGCTTTTTCGACGCTTTTGGGCGCTTCAGTTCCGAATCATATTGAATTCGTCGCTTTATCGACGCTTTTGGACGCTTTGATTACGAATCGATATATTGGTCACTTTTTCGACGCTTTTGGGCGCTTCAATTCCGAATCATATTGAATTCGTCGCTTTATCGACGCTTTTGGGCGCTTTAGTTCCGAATCATATTGAATTCGTCGCTTTATCGACGCTTTTGGACGCTTTGATTCCGAATCGATATATTGGTCGCTTTTTGGACGCTTTTGAACGCTTCGGTTCCGAATCATATTGAATTCGTCGCTTTATCGACGCTTTTGGGCGCTTCAGTTCCGAATCATATTGAATTCGTCGCTCTATCGACGCTTTTGGACGCTTTGGTTCCGAATTATATTTAGTAATATTTGGGAACTTATAGTTCTCATTATCACCAGAATGGTCTTTGGGCTAGCTAAATTTTCCAAAATACGTCGAAACATTTACTTTTTGTCATGTAAAATATTTCGCGACGCTTTTTTGAAATATTTTTTCGATATTTTTAATGACATTTTTGGATATTTTTTTGAAATATTTTTATATTTTAAAAAATTTATTTTTCGACATTTTAAAATTATTTTTCGACATATTTTTTAATATTTAAAATTATATTTTATAATATTTTAAAATATATTTTGTATTTTTTTAAATATTTTCTTATATTTTACAACTATTTTTGAAATATTAAAAAAAAACAATATTTTTTGAAATATTTTTCACCATTTAAAAAAAATATTTTTCGACATATTTTTAAAATATATTTTTTTATTTTTTTAAATATTAAAAAAAAAACAATCCAGAATAAAGAATAACTATAATTAATAAATAATAGATAAACAATCAATCAAAAACCGAGCAAAGCCTGGTCGGGTACGGGCCGTACCGTACGGCTAGTATACATATATTTGTAAACTATAAACTATAAATCTATGGACATAGATGTGTTTCACTATGAAAAATGCAATGTTTACAATGTAAAATATATATCTACTATGCATTTTAATAATTCTGATTTATACTGTATTTTGTAATATGCACAGATTATCAACGATATAAACATATAATTTAAAATTTATTTGTAATATATAATGTTTTCTTATATCATTTAATTCAATTTCTAAGACAATAAAGTTCAACAAAATAGTAAGTAGACATAATATAATTATATATACATATGACCATATATATATACCGTTGTAACTATGTATTAGTTTGTATTAAAGTTATTTAAAACAAATTTATTTATAATATAGTATATTAATATACTATAATTTAAAATGCTATAATTATTATATTATAATAATATTAAATATTATATCGTTAATAAAATAATTGTATTTTAATTTGTATTGCATATTATATAATGGTATAGGACCATAATAGTAACCAAACAGTAATAGTAACCAAAAAATAGTTATCGCCAGGTGACGTTTTATATGGCAACCATATTGTAAACAAACATTCTAAAAATAATTTTTATTTTTAAATAAATACTAATAATTACTCTAATTAATATATAAAAGAGAAATTATAAGTTATTAAATAGAAGTTTTTAATTGTCATAAATTAATTAATGCTATACAATTGTGTACCATTATTATATTTTAACTACAAAATAAATAGCTGTTAATAAGTGAATTTAACAACTTTTTTCATTAATAATTTTAAATTTAATAATTATTGAAAAACGTCATATTCAATATAATATCTCTAAAGCTATATTTATATATAATAAGTATGTATTAATTTTTAATATGTATAAAATATAAAATGAAAGTATAACTTACAAGTTTATTCAATTGAATGTTCAAATGTTAACATTTAAGATCGGCAACTACCTAAATTATTTAGTAAATGCTATTTAAAATAGGCGCGTTCATAGTAACTATGAATCATAGTATAATCAAAGCCCTGGGCTTTGGTATAATATTAGGATATCAAATTTCGATCACATTTTAACATCACATCACTACTAGTTGAAAGATTAATTATTGAATCATACATTAATAATTAGACTACTATCATCGATATAAAGAAAGAACTTTCTTTATATCGATGACTACTATGCGATCATAAGATAAGAATATTAAATATAATAGTATGCATTTCACGCATTACATAATCTCTACGTATCTTAGTATGTGTACCTATATACGATATATTTAATATACACTAGTATAGTGACTATATATTATGGTGTATACGCGATAAGGGCGGCCAATCAAAATTAAGCAACATATATTTAAAAACTAGACCGAAATCAAGGACAAATGTCCTTTGCCTTAAACTGTCAATCAAAATATCATATAATAAAATACGAAGATAATTTATGAGTGTAATGCTAATTGTGTATATTACACATATGTATACATTTTTATTATAATGCATATATACAATTACATAGAGATATATTATTAGATTGTAGATACTATATAATATAGTATATTTGTATACATATATGTGTGTTTATACTGTATATAGGGACACATATTATTGGAACCAACGCCGTCATGCTTCACTACACTCGTTCAACGAGTCGTTGTAATATAGTTATCCTTTATCTATTGAGTTATTTTTATATAAAGTTATATGCTCTTTACATTCAGTGATTAGTGATGCATTTAAATAATATGCAATATAATTTATATTCATACGCGATTATTCAGATATAATACGTAGGTATATATACGTAGGTATATATATATATATATATATACATAAATAATTGTGTGTGTGATTAAATTACAATTATTACTATCAGAAATTAATTTATTCTACTTCGAATATGTTACGAAAATATGATATCTATATAGTTTTAGAATGCCCGTTTAATTTCAAGTAGAACCAATACATTAGATATGTATAATAATATAATTCATCGATATGTTATCCGCTATAGTAACTGTACAATTAAATATTTGTTAATAAATTTGATTTTTTATTAAATTTTAATTTATAATATTAGAAATTAATTTATTCTACTTCGAATATGTTACGAAAATATGATATCTATATAGTTTTAGAATGCCCGTTTAATTTCAAGTAGAACCTATATATTATATATGTATAATAATATAATCCATCGATATGTTATCCGTTACAGTAACTGTACAATCAAATATTTGTTAATGAATTTGATTTTTTATTAAATTTTAATTTATACTATTAGAAATTATTTTATTCTACTTCTAATATGTTACGAAAATATGATATCTATATAGTTTTAGAATGCCCGTTTAATTTCAAGTAGAACCTATACATTATATATGTATACTAATGTAATCCGTCGATATGTTATCCGTTATAGTAACTGTACAATCATATATGTGTTAATAAATTTGATTTTTTATTAAATTTTAATTTATAATATTAGAAATTAATTTATACTACTTCGAATATGTTATGAAAATATGATATCTATATAGTTTTAGAATGCCCGTTTAATTTCAAGTAGAACCTATACATTATATATGTATAATAATGTAATCCGTCGATATGTTATCCGTTATAGTAACTGTACAATCACATATGTGTTAATAAATTTGATTTTTTATTAAATTTTAATTTATAATATTAGAAATTAATTTATACTACTTCGAATATGTTACGAAAATATGATATCTATATAGTTTTAGAATGCCCGTTTAATTTCAAGTAGAACCTATACATTATATATGTATAACAATGTAATCCATCGATATGTTATATGTTATAGTAACTGTACAATCAAATATTTGTTAATAAATTTGCTTTTTTTTAAAGTTTTAATGTTTGGTGGTTTTTTTAGCTGCATTACTTCCCGAGTTAACCTATAAATGTATATTTACACTGTTGTGGTTAGGTTGGGTTAAGTTTTAATTTTTGGTGGTTTTTTTAGCTGCATTACTTCTCGAGTGAGCCTATAAAAGTATATTGTCACTGTTGTGGTTAGGTTGGGTTAAGTTTTAATTTTTGAATGCGCTTGATGGTAAAATGTGATCGAAATTTGATATCCTAATATTATACCAAAGCCCAGGGCTTTGATTATACTATGATTCATAGTTACTATGAACGCGCCTATTTTAAATAGCATTTACTAAATAATGTAGGTAGTTGCCGATCTTAAATGTTGAATAAACTTGTAAGTTATACTTTCATTTTATATTTTATACATATTAAAAATTAATACATACTTATTATATATAAATATAGCTTTAGAGATATTATATTGAATATGACGTTTTTCAATAATTATTAAATTTAAAATTATTAATGAAAAAAGTTGTTAAATTCACTTATTAACAGCTATTTATTTTGTAGTTAAAATATAATAATGGTACACAATTGTATAGCATTAATTAATTTATGACAATTAAAAACTTCTATTTAATAACTTATAATTTCTCTTTTATATATTAATTAGAGTAATTATTAGTATTTATTTAAAAATAAAAATTATTTTTAGAATGTTTGTTTACAATATGGTTGCCATATAAAACGCCACCTTGCGATAACTATTTTTTGGTTACTATTACTGTTTGGTTACTATTATGGACCATATTCTTATATAATATATACGTAGAATACCAGTAAACTCGGACCAGGTAAATTCGGACCAGGTAAACTCGGACCACTTTTGAGGTAAACTCGGACCACTTTTAAAGTAAACTCGGACCACTTTTTAAAAACATAAAGTTAACTCGGACCACTTATTAAAAACATAAAGAAGATTCGGACCACTTTTAAAATAACTATATTTTGTATATTTCTATAATATAATATGCTTTAACTTACTTCCACCTTATATAATTATATTATATCTGTTAAATAAATTATAAAAAGAGTCATTTAATATGATATTTTTGTGGAATTATATACTTAAATAGGTAAACATTTAATTTGAACTCGCACCATTTTTGAAGTAAATACGAATTATAATTATATATTCAATGAGTTATTTAATTGTGATAAAAATACTTTATTTTATCATAATTATTATTGAATTATAATAATTATATAATAATTAATAATTAAATTATTAAATAATTATGATATATTGAATTATTATCATAATAATTATAATAATTAATAATTAAATTATTAAATAATTATGATAAAATAAAGTATTTTTATCACAATTAAATAACTCATTGAATATATAATTATTATATATAACATATTATGTTATACGATATTATTAAATAATTATGACAATAATTATTATAATTATTATTAAACCGTTCGGTTTCATGTTGATACTTTTAACAAAATCGATGATGTTAAATTAAATTTAATTATAATAGTAAATGAGTCATTGACTCAATGATTGGACCAAGTGAACTATTGGTCCACCTCTCAATTTAGCGGTCAATTTAACGGTCAATGTATGACCGAAAATGGTCATTTTTACGGTCATCAGTTATGACTCATAACTATTGGTCCAGCGGTCATCTAATTATATAATATATAATTAAATTATAAAAATAATGGTTTGAATATACATGAATTTAAATATTATATTTGTTTATTTTATAACTTATATTAAATAAAAATCGAATTGACCGCTGGACCAATAGTTATGACAGTGGAAATGATGGTAGAATATATTTTTTCATTTAATATAAGTTATATAATAAACTAATATTGACTGTTAAACTTTAACACAGTCAGTGTTAAATTGATGAGACATTATAAATTGATTATACATGTATAACTTGAACTTGAACTTGTTAAACTTATGTTATCATAGTTGTAGACATAGATATTTAAAAATAGAAGCGCGTGAGAGCTTTATATAACGAAAGAGACTGTTCTAAATAGATCACTAAATTACGTATATATTTTATATGTTCATAATTATTATTCCTTACATATACATATTATAATAATATAATATATTTAATAGTAGAAATATATATTTTAGTAATTTGTTTATTATATTTTATTCATTATAATATACTTATGAATTAGTATAATTATTATACTATATTTATAAATATATATGTTTACACTATCAAAGTTACTTTGAAAGTATAATAATTATGAAAATATAAAATGTATACCAAATTTCGCAATCTATTTAAAACCGTAACTTTTGTTATTTAGAGCACTCACGCGATTCAATTTTTAACATTTATGACTATTACTAGGATACCATATATAATTGATTACTTTTTTAAAATATTAATAGTAAGTAACCTATATTATATACTATATAATATGCAATGTAACCAGTGATCTCGTTTCGAGTATTTTGGTTTGATGATATTGTGTTCTATATCTATTCTACTATCTATAAATAATTATTTAAATTAAAATTGCGCGTGATCACCAATCTTGACGAGATCACTTCGTACGAGACGATTGGAATCCATATGTAATACACTTTTAAATTATATAGTGATTATATAATATAGTATTATATTACTATAGTAAATAGATGTGTTGTATCATCTAATAGATATATATATATATATTTTATAATTTATTGATAATTTGTAGTACAAATATTAAATATGTTTATCATACATGTTTGTGCTAAAATCCTTTTTTATTCTTCTATATTATATAGGTATAATTAATTTTATAATTATTCATATGACGAAATATTTAAATTTATATTACCCACTGTATATTTGTGTTTACAGTTGGTAAATTCATATTACACAATGTATATATACATAATAAACAGAATATATTCTTATGACCTTGTTTATACAAAAATGAAATATAGTATATTTTATATTTATTTGAGCAATGTAGCCTATGATTTTAGTGTGGATGATGTGAGTATGACTATGTTTATGGCTAGAGCTAGTATATTGGTAGTGATTATATTATTTTATAAATTACTTATTCAATAATAAAATAATGTAGTTAACATTTTGTATTTAGCTATCTTATTTTATTTGATAGCTTGACTTATTTTCTGTTTAAAACATATGTGAATATAGGTTATTAGAAATAAATCCCGCATTTTTAAATTAACGGCAATGTGTCATTTAGTAATTACAGAAGTGATCATATTTTCATCATTTATATCATTCATATATATATATATATAATTATATATATATATATATATATATTGTTGTTATTGTTGTTATTGTATTACTTTCAAAGCTACTCTCACGTTAATTCAATCAGATTATAACCAGATCTATACATATAGATATATATCCAAAACTCTAAACTCTAATGCAAACCCATTAATTTATATTAAATATATAAGTTTACTTATAATCTTATTTGTATATATCATACATCCATCTAGATTTGAAAAGCAGTCCTTGATTATCATTGACAAGACACCTTCAAGATGAACAAGAGCAGTCCATATACTTTCGCCTTCGAGATAACAAATACGTTAGAAAATATTACTATTTTATACTTACGACTATTTCTACTATATATTTCGACTATAGCCGTATATAGATATATTTGCTTAACAAATTAAATCCTTCAACAACAGTCCATGATATTCCGTGACGTAACACCTTCGATATTAACACAGAAGCCCGTGTCCGCCTTCTATGATACCAGCTTAGAGTTGACAATATCTTTCCGTGACATTTCTTCTTCGAGATAACAATAACGTTAGTAAATATTTATAACTATATAACAATATTTAATTAAATATAAACTCAATTAATCCACAGCAGTCGATGATATTTAGTGCTGTGTCACCTTCAAGATGACAATAGCATTCCGTGATAATCAATGACGTGGTGCCTTAGAGATAACAATAGAAGTATGTGACACCATCGTGATGACTATAGAATCTAAGTGAAGCCCTCATAGATGATGACTGATCAAGGTACCATCTAGCATTTCCATCATGAATAATAGTAGCATTATTCCATATGCAATCTTATATTATATTGTGTATTTAATAGATTGTGGAATAAATATTCCGCCTAAAGGAATGTAATGAGAAATTTTGATATTTGGACATTATATTGTAATTTAATCTTATAAATTACTAATATTGTAGGTACAATTTTGTATTTAGTTAGCATATTTTATTGGAAAGCTTGACGTAATTTTCTTTATAGACATTTATATGTAACTATATAAGTGGATATAGGTTGTTAGCAACGGAACACGTATTTTGAAATCAACGGCTACAATGCACTGTCAAAGCGTTATAAGTTATAATGTTATAATACATAAAATATATCTTGATCGTATAAGCTAGCATGACAGTGTCATTTAGTTAGTAAACAAGTGGTCATATTTTCATCTGTTATGATTCATTTGTATATATTGTTGTTATTTTATTATCTTCAAAGCCACTCTCATGCTAATGCAATCAGATTATAATGAGAGCTAATACATATACATATGTATCAAAAACTCTACACAAACCTATTACTTTATATTAAATATATAAGTTTACTTATAACCTTATTTATATATATATATATATATATATATATATATATATATATATATATTATATATATCCATTTAGATGACAACAACAGCCCATGATTATCATTGAATTGTGTCTTCAAGATAAACCACAACAGTCCATATACTCTCACCTTCGATAACAACTACGTTAGCAAATATTTATACTATATCAACTATATATTTATTATTATATTCTTATTTCGGGACAGTAAAAGTTCTCCAAACAGCACGGTTCATAATAGCTACTCTCATCTCGCTCACCGGTATACCAGTTTCGCGCTCCAGATTCCTTATGTAGCTTTCTGGTGGCCTTCTCCGTCTTCTAGTTCCATGAGTTAGTTACCAAAGAACTAGATCCTAAACAACTTCATCAACTCTACATTTAATATCATTCGTAGAATTCGAGTGTATATGCCATCAAGTTGTTTGAGTAGTGTTTTTTTCGAGGGTCCAAGTCTCACATCCGTATAGCCGAACCGATTCAACTGTTGTATTCATGAGTCTAAGTTTTAGTTTCCTACTAAGAGTTGATTATCAGATATTCCTCATTTGATAACATGTTCTCCAAGCAGAACCGATTCAAATGTTGTATTCATGAGTCTAAGTTTTAGTTTCCTACTAAGAGTTGATTATCAGATATTCCTCATTTGATAACATGTTCTCCGAGCAAGCTCTTTTCTGATTTTCAAATCTTTTGCACTGCTGTCTATCCATGCCCCTAGGTACTTGAAGTCTTCAATGCTTTTCAGATTTGACCTATCTATAGCTTTGATTTCAAACTGTTGATTAGTATTGTAACTCATGTATTTCGTTTTCCCTGTATTCATCCTTAGTCCTACTCATCCTTTTTGCTGATTTTCGATTCTAGTGAGCATCTCTTAGGCTTCTTTGATACCTTCACTTAATATGCAATATCATCTGCGAAGTCCATATATATATATTTACTAAAATAAAAATCACTCAATCCACAGCAGTCCATGATATCCAGTAACGTGTTGCCTTCGAGATGACTACATAAGTCCATGATAATCAATGACTTGGAGCCTTAGAGATGAAAATAGCAGTATGTGCTGCCTTCGTGATTATCATAGAATCTCCGTGAAGCCCTCATTAGATACATGCTAGTAGCATGATTCCATATGCAACCTTATATTAGTATTTAATAGAACGTGGAATAAATATTCCGCCTGAAGGAATATAATGTGAAAATGTAGTCATCATGACTTTTACATTGGGACATTATATTTTCTGTCGATGCTGCATGCGTTCAGATGTGTTTAACGTTATTCAGCTGTGCTGGATTCAATTATTATTATCCATAAAATGTAATTGTTTTCCCCCAAATAAAGTGTAAAATCGTTTATTGAGTTGTCCTCCTCATTTGGCCTAAAATAATCATATCACAATATATAATGTATATTACAATTTATAATAATAATTTATCATATTTAAACTCTATACACATTCGAGTGTGATTACATACATGCATACTTTTTCAATAATATATAATAGATATATAAAACTATTAATATTATATATAGTATGCTAGGTTTATTTCAATTTAATTCTTTCCAAAGCATTGGTCCAATATTTGAAATAATATAACCATTTATGTTCTTACTTTAATTATAGTAATCATATACTTTTATATTGATTAATATTAAATAATAATTGCATATATATATTACTTATACATTTTTTAACTATTTATATGATGATGATGATGATATTGAGTTTATTAGCACTAAAATAGGGTCATGTAGACCCCTTCGCTCGTGCGGGAAGAAAATAATAATAAAATAATAGTAATACGATAATATTTTTGATAATAATATACATTCAATATACAACGGAAAAACAATAATAAACAATATAAAGGACTATTATATACTACAGTCTGCATTGATATGGTGTAGTTGTATATACTACAGACTGCATTGATATAGTATAGTGTTATATAATAATAAGATAATAATAATACAATAACAATTTAATAATGATATAAATTTAATATAACACGGATACAAATAATACGTTGGATGATTTAATGATTATGGGTAGAGAGAAAAGAAGAAGTAAGATTTATGAATCTTTTGTGGGATCTAATAGAACGAATGGTAGGAGGGAGGGAATTCCATAGGGTTGGACCGGAATTTTTAAAAGCTCTTGAATTTAGGGACGTTTTACTAGAGTTCTGGGAGATAAGTAGAGGAGCATTTTGGTAACGAAGAGAAGATAATATAGTACGTTTTTTAATTAGATCAGAGATATAGCTAGGGGTAAAAGAATATATTGATTTATGGATTATAGATAGTATACGTAATTTACACCTGAGGGAGAAGGGTAGCCACATACGAGATGATTGATGAGATGTTGTAGTAGAGTGATCCAGTCGAGTTAAACAGTAAGTAGTACGTATTGAGGAACGGATAATCCGATTAAGTGGAGCAGTAGCTTTAGCAGGAAGTAAATTCAGTAGGGAAGAACAGTAGTCAATACGTGAAAGTACAAGAGCATTAATTAGAGTTTTAGTAAGGTTTCTGGAAAGTGATGTCCGTATTTTTTTAATTCTGAAGAGATGAAAGTTGGATGATTTTGTAATGGATGATATGTGATTCTTAAATGATAATTTGTCATCAAATACTAATCCTAGGTTTTTGGAGGAATGAGAAGGAGAAATAATCATGTTATTTAGAGTAAAGTTTGGAAAGGAAGTTTCAGAAGTAGATATGTTAAGTACAGTAGTCTTAGAGGAATTAATTAGTAGTTTATTGGAGAGGAGCCATAATCTTATGGAGTTAGCACACTCGATTAATTCAGAGTTAATGGTATTATGAGAATTTATAGGGAAAAAGGTAAACAGTTGGATATCATCAGCAAAAATATGGTAGTGGATATTTGGAAATTTCTTAATTAGATCAGCAATAGGGCGGATATAAATAGAAAAGAGGGATGGACCTAGAACAGATCCTTGGGGAATACCGTGGTTAAGAGGAGAAAGAGGCGAGTAAGATTTGTCAATCATAATAGAGATATTCCTGTTAGTGAGATATGAAGTAAACCATTTTAATGCTAAGCCAGATATACCCATTAAAGTAAGTCGCGAGATTAATATGTTATGGTCCAGGGTATCAAAAGCAGATGATAGATCAAGTAGGATTAGCTGGCAACACGTGTTGCTATTTAAGGTAGATAATATAGTGTCAGTAATACGGAGGAGAGCTGTTTCGGTTGAATGACCCTTACGAAAAGCGCTTTGAAACGGGTCGAAAAGATTATTTTTACTTACATGGGCTATGAGTTGTTTGGAAACAATTCTTTCTAATATTTTACTTAATAAGGGTAGGTGGGAGATCGGGCGATAATTGCTAAATGAGTTTGGGTCTAAGTTTTGTTTTTTTAGAATTGGGGATATTATGGCAGTCTTGAGACAGGGTGAAACTTGGCCAGAGTTTAGTGAGTTCGCAACAATATCCAAGAAAATAGGAGAAAATAAGGGTGAAAGTTTGTGATATAATGATAAAGGTAGGGGATCAGTGGGGGAGGTACAGTGAGATTTCATGAGTAGGTCATTTACTTCATACAGTGAAGGAATAGTGAATGTACTTAATGAGTCAATATGATGGGTAATATATATGGTAGGATTGAGTATGGGTTGAGTAGATGCGCAAATAATATTATTAATGATTGCAATTTTATGTTTAAAGAATTTTTCAAAAAGAGAACACAGTTGAAAATTTGACGTGTTAGGTAAAATGGGGAGGATTTTTTCATCTGGAGGAGAGAGAATTTTATTTGCTATTTTAAATAATTTGCGAGGATTGGAGGATATCAATGCTATCTTTTTGTTATAATAGATAGATTTTGAACGAGATATAGTAGATTTGTAATTTTTTCTAGCTAGTGATAGTGCTAATTTAGTTTCAGTAGAAGGATTTTTAAGAAATTTCTTCTCAAATTTTCGAACACTCTTCTTGAAGATGAAAAGTTCGTGGGAGAACCAGGGAGAAAAAGGGCGGTCGGTAATTAATGTAGTTTTTGTAGGTGCATGTATATTGATAATATTTAGGAGAGTGGAGTTTAGGAGTATCGGACAGAGGGAAGTTGAAGAAGAGATCTCAGTTTTGATATTGTTTACAAATCTTGGTAGGTCGATAGACTTAAAATCTCTATATGTAATACGTTTTCGTTTAATATTTGAGAATTTTAGATTTATAGAGAATTCAATAATAAAATGATCAGTTAGTAGTTCAATTTTTTGAAAGGAGTTAGGGTTTATACATCTAATAAGAGGACTGGATAGGGGTGTAAATATCATATCAAGTGTATTGCCACTAGAATGGGTAGGAAATGATATATGTTGGCACAAGGAAAGAGACTCAGTTAGGAGTTTAAAGTCACCATGGGGATAGATGGGAGAATTATAGTGATAGTTTAAGTCACCAAGAACTATTGGTAGATAGGATGAAGATGAAGGAAGTTTATGGATAAAATCATGAAATTCATCAAAGAATAAACTGGTTTCAGGTTTTGGGGGACGATAGATAACGGTAAGATGTAGAGTTAAGTTAGGAAGCTTGAGGGTCAGCGAAATACAATCACTATATGAAAAGGGGGGGAATGAAATGGATGGAGATAGGTAAAAATCATTACGTATCATAAATCCTACCCCACCACCACGGCCCGTTTGTCGTGGAGCGAGATAGAGTGTATATCCAAAGTCCAAGATGGAGGCAAATATATCAGAGTCATTATTAGAAATCCAGGTCTCAGTCAATGCGATTATAATAAATTTTTGTAATTTAAGGTATGGGAACAGAAGGGATATATTTGATCTCAAGGAGCGAATATTGATCAAGGCTATATTAGAGGATAGTCAGGCTTGAGAGGAAGAATTATTTATAAATGATTTCTTATAGTGATCAAAAGAATCAAACCATTTTGTTAGATCAGATTCAGGGATGAGAAAAGGGGGATATGAAAGAGGATTTTTTTTATCCCTAAGTTCAAATGTTTGGGAACGATTATTAAAAAATACTTTATACAAAATGGGCGTGAGTTTTTGTTTTAGGGCATGATATAGTACCTTACCAAGAAGTCTAGTAGAGTCAGGTAAATAATGACGAATAAATATATGCTTAAAATTACTATGTGGTAATATTTTTAGAAGGGAGGAGAAACATATATCACGAGCAGAAATATTAGTGAAACGTAATATAGCAGTACTGGTAAGAAATGAGGCAGAAGTAATATAAGAATGTGGAAGTTTTATATAGTCAATTAATGATACTATGAAATTATAGTTAACTTCATAAGGAAGAAGGTGTTCAAGTACTAGTATGAGGGAATTATCTATGGAGCGTATGGATGAAGACTTTGAGGAAGTTGAACTAGATAATATAGGGGTTGGTGTGTGATTTGAGGAAAATTTTAAGTCCATTAGCTTTGGAATGTTTCTAGAAGTATTAGCATTGGGCTGATGCTTGGGCTGGATATTAATAGTCGTAGTAGAAGAATATATATCAGATGTTATATTTGGCGTTACCTTGGAACAAGTATTATGTATAGATTTGTCAGTTAAAGTAGAAGGTGAATATGGCATAGTAATGGGTGGAGTAGTTGTATGATTAGTCGAAGGAAACTTATTTAAGGCTAGTCATGAGGAACATGTGAAGATGAAGTTAGGTGAATTAAATATAGCAATAGCATAAGCGGGAGGGGGGTTTTTAGAATGAAACCAGGATTTAGAAATAATAGCTGCGGGGTATAAACAATTATAATGTAAAATAGATGGACATGTTTTACATTTGAGATAATATTCGCATGCGGGAAGGTTACAATGTGAACAATTTGAGGACATGGTATACTTGAGATTGTGGGATTAAATTGAATGAAATAGATAATAATAAATATAATAATAAATGTATAAAAACTGGTCGTAACAGGGATATTTTTGAAGAAGTTTGGTATTCAGTCCGTTTTGCTATATGACGAGTTGACTTGACAAGCACCGGTTGACTTTAGTAGGCTCCTGGTATGCTTGGTGGCAGCCGGGCAATGATGGTCCGATTGTCTGAGATTTAAGGCAGTGTATCGTCCGAGGTAGAATTGATGGATCTGTATGTAAGTAAATACAGCAGTAGACTATCTAGGTGTAAGTTGGTAGCTAACCTCAAATGAAGGTTGGTAGATCCGACTACCAAAAGCAAATTCCCAAGGAAGATCCACATATATATATATATATATATATATCTCTATATATTTAACATATATGCTTTATTTATAAATACTAAAGAATATATACACAGATCATCTATATATAGATATAAAGTTATAAATAGCTTCCAGTAAATAATATAATAGAAGTTTTGGGCCCAAAGTATAATAACTTTTAGGCGCAAATTCGACGCTTTTGGGCGCTTCAGTTCCGAATCGATATTGAATTCGTCGCAAATTCGACGCTTTTGGGCGCAACAGCGTCCAAAGTACAATAGGATTTTAGGCGCAAATTCGACGCTTTTGGGCGCTTCAGTTCCGAATCGATATTGAATTCGTCGCAAATTCGACGCTTTTGGGCGCAACAGCGTCCAAAGTACAATAGGATTTTAGGCGCAAATTCGACGCTTTTGGGCGCTTCAGTTCCGAATCGATGTTGAATTCGTCGCAAATTCGACGCTTTTGGGCGCAACAGCGTCCAAAGTACAATAGAACAATTCGACGCTTTTGGGCGCAAATTGTCATCAAAGTGACGAATTAATTCCGGAACTTTTAGGCGCATGGCGTCCAAAAGCGTCGAATATATTGTTTGCTGGGTATACCCCATATATCTATAGATCATATAGATAGAGAGATTTCTCTCTAGCTCAATGGTATAGATGTAATATGAATACTCTTATAGACAAACTTAAATAATTCTCACATCACATAACCTATAGGTAATACCTATTAGGTATATGTTGATCTGGTTATGCATTACAAGATTATTAACGGACTATTAGATTTAGGAGATCGGAATAATATAATTGCCATGCCTGTTATGAATATGTATCTATTCATATCCATATAAATAAAGCACATTATCTGTAGTTCAATTTGTTATTTAATTTGTAGGTATATAAATATAGTGGAATACTTTTATTGGTCACGTTATTAATTGATTTTCAGATATTATGTTTAAAAGAAAATTTGATAAATTCCTGTATTGTTTAGTAAACAATGTTTACGTATATATATATATATATGTGTGTGTTATGTTATATATGTGTGTGTGTGTGTGTGTGTGTGTGATAATACCACTATTGTATCGATATAATTGATTTGATTTTGGAAAATCGCACCTTTATTTCTGATATAATAATAGCTATTAATACTTCTCCTAGGCGAAGTAAAAGGGATCCCACTACAAGTATTTCCGGAAAGTCTTGCTAGAAAACGATTTTCTAACAAGTTGTTGTGGGATATCCCTTTACTTTCCAGAAATACTTGCTTGAAAACAAAGATATTACAATATGTCCTATATCTCATGATGATGGTTATTTATTTTAATTTTTTTTTATAAATTAAATTTTTAACAAAATTTTTATTAATATTAATTATTTAATATATATAAACTTATTAGATTTTAATAATTACAATATTAGTATATTCCTATATCATTTTAATTTAATATATATTGTTCTATTTGAATTAATTTTAAAAATAAAATTACCTATATTAATTTGGATTAAACAATTTAAAAACAATAACGAAGTTGATTGGTTGATTATTAAATAGCCTATCATACGATTTAGATAAATACTGGCGCCAGATATCTTAGTGGGATACCTTTCTAGTAACACGGAGCAAGATAATATTTCCGGGAAGTTGCCGGAAATACTTGTAGTGGGATACCCCCTTAACTAAACACTAAAATGACATGAACAACCCAAATCTATGGTCAGTTTAGTCTCATTATGGTATATGTTTCCGACTTATAAGTATACCTATAGGTTGTCCCTTCCCTCAATGTACATTGTACATGCAGTGATGACATAGAGCTAGAGAGAAATTTCTCTCTAGCTCTATGAGTGATGAGCATAATCTAGAGCAACGATAATCAGCAACTTATCGCGATCAACGATCGTTAACAAAAATAATAAATAATTTGTATTAATATATACTTTACTTACTTTTTACTTTTTTTGGTTTATGGACTGCAAGTGCGTGAGCAATCGGCCGTCCGTGGGAGGGAAATTATTGAGTGGGAGGGAAGGCAAGGGAGAAGTAATGAGTCTTGAGGTAGCGTTTAAAGGAGGGAGTTGATAAGTTTATTCGTAGGTGTTTGGGCAGGGAGTTCCAGTGGTAAGTGGCAGAGAGGGCAAAGGAGCGTATATTTGAAGAATGGAGTTTGTATAAATGGGGAGTGGTAAGGATAAAGGTGTTGGAGGAACGGGTCTGGAGTGTAGTAATTGGTGTTTGTAGATGTAGGAGGGAGGCAAGGTAGTCAGGGGAATTGTGGTGAATAGCTTTGTGGATGGTTAGGGAGAGTTTATACTTTATACGATAGGGGACTGGCATCCAGTGTAGTTGTTTTAGGAGTGGAGTAAATTACTAATGGAGTCATGGGAATGTCGGGGAAGTAAATGGACGCAGCGAACTACAGCGTTTTGGAGTCCCTGTAGTTTGATGAATTTGTAGTCCGGGAGGTTAAAGAGTAGGGAGTTGCAATAGTCAAATAGGGGGATGATGTAGGAGGAGGCAATGGTAATAGCGATGGGGAGGGGAATGGAGCGTCAGATTAAGCGGAGGCAGTGTAGGTGGTAGTGGATGGATTTATGCATGTGTATAAGATGATAGTCAAGGGGAAGGGTGGTATCAATATGGAAGCCAAGGTTTCGGACTTGTTGAGAGTAGGGGAGTGTTGTATTGTCGAGTGAGATGGGGGTGGTTCAGGGAGGGTGGAGGAACGTAGTGGTAAGTGGAGAAAGATAGCTTCCGTTTTAGTGGGGTTAAGTTTTAGGGAGTTGGAGGTAAGCCATTGGTGTATGGACTTGATACAGGAGGAGAGTCGTTCAGGGTCATAAGTAGGGGAGTCTGTGCAGTTTAGATATAGTTGAAGGTCGTCGGCGTAAGTATGGAAGGAGATGTCGGGGTAGTCAGTGAAGATGTCAAACATGGGGAAGAGGTAAATATTGAAGAGGAGTGGGCCGAGGACAGAGCCCTGGGGGACACCATGAGTTATAGAGCGGGAGGGGGACGAGTGTGTGTAAATCCTGACTGAGGAAGAGCGGTTGGTAATATAGGAGGTGAACCAGATGAGGGCAATGCTGGTGATGCCGATGGCGGAGAGTCTTTGTATGAGGACATTATGGAAATATATATCAAGAAATAACAAAATATTAGATATAATATAAACTCTTATTTATGAAAATGTTGAAATATGATATAATTAAACGATATTAATATAATGAATTAAGAATTTAATTTAATTATATTCCTCGCATAATAATTACTACTTAAGGGGATCCCGCACATAACACGCAATTTGTAAATTTCGTGTATAAATAGATAGGAAAAATATAGGTCCACTGAAAAAAATAGAACTGAATTATATTCATTCAATTGACCTACTTTTGTTTGTAATGTATTCATAACATATACATGCATATGAAAATAGAAAGTTATTTTTAATATTATTATTTATTATATTATATATGTCTAAATTAAAAATTAACAATAATAAAATGATGGCATCTCTATAGAAATTATCATTTTATACAATGAATTCAATACATTTTATAAATTATCTCTCTATTTTACTATTCATATAATAAATTCTATATAAAGCAAACAAAAATAATATTATAATTATAATAGTTTTTATATTCTATATTTTTAAATGCACATACCTAGCGCGAAATAATTATTCTGAGAAAACAGCGTTTGAAGTTTGACAGCATAACAATGTGATTTTGAATAGCATATAATAGCATTATGATAATGCGCTAATGATTATCGTATCGTGAAAAAACACATTTTTATGCACTTTCTAGACTGAATTCATGTCTAATTTTGTTACAGATACTAAAAAACACTACAATAAGTATTATTATGTAATAAAAAAAATATAAAAAAAATAAATTATCATCATTTCAAATGTGCGGGATCTAACCCTAAGCGGGTTTCACACTGCCTCGAATAGTTCATTTACCTTCGAATAATTCGAATCTAATATTATAATCATAGATGTATAGCTTACAACTTGTAAACTATAAATCTATGATTATAATGCATTATGGGAAATTATCTTCGAATATTCGAAGCGTTCTATTAATATTCGAATCGAATTTAAAATTCAATTTGTTGAATTTCTGTGTTTATTCGAATTAATTCGAATCAAATATCAGAATGCATTATGGGAATAATATCAATATTTACAAACAAATTTATCAATATTTAAAAATGGAGGACAATAAAATAAAACTAATTAAAGTATATAATGACAATCCCTGTCTATGGGACTGCTCTCTTGCAGAATACCATGACAGAAATAAGCGTAATTTAATTTTGAATAGTTTAGCTAAAGAGATTAGCTGTAAAGGTAAACAATATTTACTATAAATTAAATTTTGAATTTATAATTTTAAATTATAAATAATATTTTGTTAATATTTATTTGTATTATTAATTATTATTATAATAAATGATAAATGTATATTAATAATAATTATATTAGTTAAGGTCATCCTAGTGTCACATGAAATGTATACTCGTATGCATATAATAAATATAAAAACAATAATGTAATCAAATGTGTTCAAGCTACGTAGCCATTGACTCAATAATTGGATTTACTAAATTTACTAAATCATTTAGACTGACATCGGCCCCCAATATGCCACGTGACTAATCGAGAGTTAAAGTAAACATTGCGTATAGGGCTTATATAATATCATATTAATATATAAACATACTGTATTATGATGTGTATTTAATACATAATCATTATGATAATGTATATATAAAACAGGAATTCACTACTCGGTGAATACTTTACTGAGAAATATAGCTGAATACCATAGATTTATAGTTTACATGTAAACTATAAATCTATGCTGAATACTGACATCGGCTGTCACTAAGTCACGTGTCAAACAAAAGTTAAAATAAACATTTGGCGGCTGGTGTTATGTAACATAGGTATCGTAAAAATGTTATTAAATATATTATTGAATACAATTCATAATATGAAATTGTATATATACTATTAGAATGTATGCACTAGAGATGCCAACATTTAAATTGAAAGTGTATTATGATAATAATACAGATAGATTTGGATATACTATATCATAGAGCTACACATATATTTGTTTATTATAAACCATAAATATATATATATATATATATATATAATATATATATATATATATATATATATATATATATATATATATATATATATTATATATATATAAAATTACTACATATAATTATGTATACAATTTCTTAATTATTATATATAATATATATAATGATTAAGAAATTGTATACATAATTATATGTAGTAATTATATGTATATAATATATATATATATATATATATATATATATATATATATATATATATATATATATATATATATATGCTATAACTATTAACATAACTTAATATTATATATATATAAAATTACTACATATAATTATGTATACAATTTCTTAATCATTATATATATATATATATATATATGCTATAACTATTAACATAACTTAATGATTAGATTATGACGTTACACTATATTTAAACTTAATGATTAGATTATGACGTTATACTATATTTTAACTTAATGATTAGATTATGACGTTACACAATATTTAAACTTAATTATTAGATTATGACGTTACACTATATTTAAACTTAATGATTAGATTATGAAGTTACACTATATTTAAACTTAATGATTAGAATCTAATTATTAGATTATAACGTTACACTATATTTAAACTTAATGATTAGATTATGAAGTTACACTATATTTAAACTTAATGATTAGATTATGACGTTACATTATATTTAAACTTAATGATTAGATTTTAACGTTATACTATATTTAAACTTAATGATTAGATTATAATGTTATACTATATTTAAACTTAATGATTAGATTATGAAGTTACACTATATTTAAACTTAATGATTAGATTATGAAGTTACACTATATTTAAACTTAAGGGGGTATGCGGGTTGTGGGAATATTTCAAATATTTTAAAAAATGTAAAAAAATATTATTTGAAAAATATTAAATATAGTTTGTTATATATAACATATCCGAAAATTATAGTTCAAAACCATTTATAAAATATTCAAATCGAATATTTAAAACACAACCTATTTTTTAAAATATAAATAGCTGAGAAAAAACCATAACAAATTCCAGAAAAGTATGTTTATATAAAGTTATTTTACCGAGTTGTAATTATATCTTATTTTTAATTTGAATATATATTATTATTGAGTATATTTCAAAGTGAATAAATAGTAGCATTTGATTGGTTGAGTAATTTGTTATTCTAGAATAATATATCATTATAGCATATCATTATGTAAATATCATAAAATATAAATTATAATTTTAGTACTATTTTTAAACTTGATTTTCTCAGAATAATTTTTTTGCTAAATTATATTCCTAATAAATTCTATAACTCCGAAAATAATACTCATAACTAGATGACATTTTCAGTATTTATTACATATTATGTTTTTATTATAAAACTATAGGTTTATTGATTTATTTTTATTATATCATATATATAAAATAATTTTAAATAAAAATAAAATGAAATACATTTTTACCATTATTTGAAGACTTATATTTCCGAAAATACATAATATATTCTTATGATACTATATTTTCTTATAAAAAATATTCCCCTCTACAATAAGCCGTTTACAGAATTAAAATAACTTAATTATTTGTAGACTAATAGACTTTTAAAAATAAATAAAAATCCCTATCTTTATACATTGAATTCTCACAAGCAGCGTACCCCTTAATGATTAGATTATGACGTTACACTATATTTAAACTTAATGATTAGATTATAACGTGACATTATATTTAAACTTAATGATTAGATTATAACGTTACACTATATTTAAACTTAATGATTAGATTATAACGTTATACTATATTTAAATTTAATGATTAGATTATAACGTTACATATTTTAAATATAGTTTCGGATGTTAAAAATATGTGGAGGAGTCTCCAAACATCATATAAACGAAAGAGAAAAGAAAGTCTTCTTGTTAATTTGCCAAGTGGGTCAGGTGCTAGAACCACTAAAAGAATAATTAAGCCCTGGCCATATATGGAAATGATGAGGTTCTTGGACCAGACATTTGTAAACCGAAGGAATGTTGAACAATTTGAAGGTAAACTGACTAATTTATCCTTTATCAATATATATATATATTAATTTATTTACAGATTTTGAAAACATAGATAATTATTCAGATAATGAACATAATCTTATTAGTAATATATATACACATAATAATAGTAACATACCTATAGATAAAGATACTACAGATAATATAGATTTAGCTTGTGTAGATAGTAATATTGTACATAATTTAGATAATAGTGTAGGTAATGATACTGTAGATGACCAGGTAGATAATATACAGATTAGTAGTTGTAATGAAGAAGTGCCATCAAAAAAAAGGTTTTTAATAATTTTATATTAATTGTATATAATTTGATTATTTTTAATAGAAAAGTTGATGACAAATTGAAAAACAAGAATACGGACGAGGATATTCTAAATATGAGTAAATTGATATTAGAAATAGGAAAGAAGGATGGTATCGCCACTACAGTAATGACTGCCTATGGAAATTTCATAGATGATAAGTTCAAAGATAATCAGATTAAAAAAATGTTATTATTGGGTAAAATTAATGAATTAATATGTAAATTTATATTGAATGAATAAGAGTGATTTATTTTATATATTAATTTATTACGTAACTATTTTATATTTATAATTTAATAAAACTCATATTTTTTCTATATTGCCATTCCAGATTTCCTTGTTCTATACACAAATTTGCTATTTCATCTCTGAATAATCTTGAATCTTTCTCACTACCGTTTGCTCCCATATGCTGTAATCTATTCATTGCATTAGACTTCATGTTTAGGGCCTCTGCTTCGTTGACATCCGAGATTAGCAAGTTATGTAGCGTACAACATGTCATAGTAATTAAATCAACTTTATCTGGTAGAAACGCCATAGGTTTACGGAAAATCTGAAACCTCAAAGATAATATCCCGAACTCACACTCGACATTCATCCGAGCCCGACTTTGACGATAATTATAAATTCTTTGCTTTGTAGTTAGTCCTCTTTGTGGGTTAAGGCTTCATCATATTAATATTTAGGGGAAATGCATCATCTGCGACTATAAAGAATGATATTGGTAATGTTCTACCTGGCAGCGGTTTAGGTGGGGATATATTTAACGGATGTCTTTCATCTTTCAGGTCCTGAAAAAATGATGATTGTGAAAACACTCCTCCATCTGATACCCTTCCATTGCAACCGATATTGATATTTATGAATCTTCTCCTAGCATCGACTAGAGCCATTAATACTACACTATTAGTACCTGTGAAATATAGTAGTATTATAATTAAGTGTAGGATACATGAGATTAATATATTTTTTATAATTTTAAAATCATAAAAATGTTATTGAAATGATAAATTAAAATATAAATCTAATTATTCTAAATATTAATCATTATTTTTTACAAATGTATAAATTCATATTTAGTAACTTTTTTTTACATAAAGTCTTTATGATAAAGCCATATATCATTTGAAAGCAATTGAATTAAATGTTTATGATCTACATATGATATTAGTTTTAATAAATAATATATTATAATTATTTTAAAATATTAATCATTTTTTACAAATGTATGTTTATAAATTAATATTTATAGTTCATTTTTTGTTTACATAAAGCCATATATCATTATAAGAAAATATATCATATATCATTGTAAGAAAACTAATTAAATGATTCTGATATTTATATGATATTAGCAAAGATTTTCCGAAGGAAAGATATAACACTTACGCGAAATTGTGTAATTCGAATTTGTATACAAAATACCCTGGTGCCACCTATAGCGGGTTACTTTTAGGAACTATGCGTTGTTTATAATGTAAATTCGTATTTAACTATACACTTTTAAAATGTTAAATAATATGCTTTAAATTAATATTTATATGATGAAAACTAAGTGTTCATTACTAATATATAACAAACAAATATGATATTTATGTTTTAAATGCTATAAGTATATATTTAGTAAGTAAAAGTTAATTTATATTGCATGTAATTTAATAGAGCAATGAAAACATTGTTGTATGCAAACAGAGCCGAACCTAAATCTATTTCAGTGATTTCGATACTACTGCTAGCAGCGGTTGGGGATATTACTAAATTACGTTGCATGCATAGGGAGTGTTATATCTTTGCTTCGCAAAATCTTTGATATTAGTTTAATAAATAATATATTAGAATTATTTTAAATATTAATTATTATTTTTTACAAATATATGTTCATACATTTATAGTTAATTTTGTTTACATAAAGATAAAATTATATAAATTTTGTTTAATCCATATATTAGAGAATGAATTAAATGATTACTGAATTTTATATAATATTAGTTTAATAAATAATATATTTATTTAAAATATATGTAAATTATTTTACAATTATTATAAATAGGTAACATTAATATATAAATCTTTGTAGTTAAAAATAGATTGAACCTCCATTGGGAACAGCTTGAATAATAATGTGCTTTCCATCCAAAGCACCCAAACAGTTTGGCATATTCCATATCTCTTGGAATTCCATAGCAATATTTTCATATTTATTTCTGGGTGTATTTATTTTGTCCGCAAATGTAGGCATATTGCTTTCATTATTTCATCAATGATATTTGATATCGTTTTAAGCAAAACTAGAGAGTAACCAGTAGCTAGGAAATGCAAAGTTATGACTAGTCTCATTTCCGGAGATATACATTTTCTAAAATTAGTATCAATTTTCAGTATCTTATTTAATATAACTGTAAATGTGATATAGTCCATACGGAGAGACAGACTTTTTGGTCCGGATCCTCTCTAGTTTGCTCCATTATTGTTCGAAATGCTCCACCGAAATCACTCTCGCTGTTTTTTATCCAGTCATACTGCCATCCATAAACGCCATCCTTCTATTACTCTTATATATTCATAATTACAGCTTTGCAGAAGCATAAACATAAATTCCTCATCCATGTTGTGAAAATTAAGTATTATATAATAAAATAAAGTAGTTAAATTTCAAATTTATTTTAATAAACATGTATCTATAATCATTGTATTTGAACTATAAACCGAAATAATTAGATTTAATTTAAAAAATAATTCGTAGTAATGTAAAATGATTCAAAATATTCTAAGGTAAATGAACTATTCGAGGCAGTGTGAAACCCCTTGAGGTTATTTTGTGAAAATATTTTCTTATTGGGTTTCTATAAATTAAATATAAATAAAAGTATTATTTATATAATCTATGTAATGACAAGCATATAAAAATTAGTCATGAAAATATCATATAAATATATATATATTTATAACCTAATATATTATTATTTTGAATGAAGAGGATATATATATAATTTAATCAACATAGAATAATATATATATATATAATACATTATAATTAATAAAATAATAATCTTTATTTTGTTCTTTAAATATTAAAATAATATTGTATATTATATCAATAAAATAATTATAAAAAATAATTTCAGCTGCCATAATATAGTCAGAAAGTATTATAGTGTTATTAAAATAAAAAGAAATTATAATGTAGTTTCATCTACAAAAGAATAATACTCAATAATTATATTACTGAATTTGAAATCTAATTGATTATTATTCAAGGAAATTAAAATCTAGGTTTTATTATAAAACAATCTATATACAAAATTAAAACTAGCTGACTATATAATATAAATAAGGGTAAATTATCTAATCAGATAGAAATTAATAAACAATTCACAAATAAGAGTATCAGGTATAGATAACATATAAGAAATAATACATTAATAATAATAATATAAGTATGTTATAATAATAATAATATTAATAGTAATAGTAGATTAAAATATAATTATAATTAAATTATTATACAAGCAGGTTATATAATATACATATTATATATAGTATATATATAAAATATATACAAATAACATATCTTATAAAAAATAGTTACTACAGCATCAAGTGTAATAATCGTAATTAATATGACTCAATAGTCTCGATTACCTAGGAAGCTATTAATTTTCCTACAGCTATTGCATCATCGGGATTGCATAATCAGTGACCGGGACAAATTATTACATCGTCGTCTTCTTCTTCTTCGACTTTTCCGTCTCGTTTATCATCGTCTAATTCGTCGGCTTCGACTTGTTCTTCCAAAAGAGGCAGTTTCTCGTCCGCTTCGCTCGTACCGGTCGAGATATCGGAAGGCGCCTGTTCCGATTGGCTGAGCAGAATCTTCTTTAGCCTGGACTTCACGCAGCTCGCCGTTAGCCTTCCTTCGCAGTCGTAGTCGAGGCAGTTGTCCATCACTATGATGTACTTCTCGGCTTTCTGTGAATGTATACGGGTGTGATAATCGTGGTAGTGTTAATATATTTATAACTTTGATAATTAAACATTAATTTGTAAATTTGTCTGTACTAGTTACCGCTATTATTATGATTTTACTATTTTACTGCCTGCCACATTATAATAATCGTATAATTAAATAGTGTTTAAATAAATTATATTCCATTACTAATCAGAACGATTGATAAATCATCACAGATAATTCGTCGCCACTTATATACACATTCAGACTAGCTGTATTCACTTTGCGCTGTACTAACTTTATCTTTGAGGAAATGTTTCGGTACTTTAGGTTTAGCCTTGTTGAACACGATGACCTCGTGCATCTTAGCTATGGTGGGATGTTCTCCTACCTCGTCGGTGAAAGGAAGTCTGTAGTCTTCTACTTCTCCTACCAGGTAGTGGTTTCATTCAGTAATGGTGGAGTAGTTATCGAAACGAAATAAGCGTACATATGCTATCGTATTTATAATTAATATTTTATAATAGATTTAAAAATGCTTTAAATATACGGAAAATATATTCGCAAATCTGTAATAATTTTCCCGGTAATTTTTAATATTAATAATAATTTCTTAAATATTTCCAGATATTCTAATTTATTATATACTATAAAGTTATTTTAAGTTTAATAATATATTTATAATGAAAACTTATTTAATAATTTGTATTTTTACAAATTGTTGATAATTCTATATATGCATTTCAGCAAGGTTAACAATTATAAATTTATAATAAATACATTTTTTATTTATGGTATCAAATATTATAAGTTTTATTTGGGTAATATTAATAATAATTTCTTAAATATTTCCAGATATTCTAATTTATTAAATACTATAAAGTTATTTTAACTTTAATAATATATTTATAATGTAAACTTATTTAATAATTTGTATTTTTACAAATTGTTGAGAATTCTATATATGCATTTCAGCAAGGTTAACAATTATAAATTTATAATAAATACATTTTTTCTTTATGGTATCAAATATTAGAAGTTTTATTTGGGTAAACAAATATAATTGAAGCGTGATTTTATAATAAACTTCAGATTATATGTATTACGAAACATCACTTCTTATTTAATTAAGAATTATGTGGTTAATTATTCAATATTTGTAGAAATTTGTCCCAACATTGTTTATTTTTATTATAAATAATTATTCTCAGCATATGCAGTGTGTTTAATGAATATGTAAAATGTAGATCACTCACACACACACACACACACACACATATAGTTACCGTTCTCTCCCCTGCATCTAGTCAGCAGTTCCCAGTAGACGAGAGCCATCGCGTAGATATCGATACGAAAGAAATCGACGTACTCGAAATCGATGGCGCCCTCCAGGAGTTCGGGTGCCATATAACGCCGGGTTCCCACCTGCATCTTGGAGTTCTTCGCGTCCTTGGTACTGGTGAAGGTGACGGCGAGGCCGAAGTCGCAGATAACGGCGGTCAGATCGGCCTTGACCAGTATGTTCGAGGACTTGATGTCGCGGTGTACGATGCACGGCTTGATCTGCTCCGAGTGCAGGTGTTGCATGCCTTCGGCGATCGAGAGAGCCATGCGCATCATCTCCGCCCAGCTTATGGTGTTCTTCTGTGAAGCGAGGTATTTCATTGGTCGGTAGTCGCATGTTAATTAGTTACCGTATGTATATGACAACTGTTATTAACACACCTTTTATATTGCTATTGATAATGATCGATTCATTTTGTATAATAAACTATACATATTAAAGTACAAACTTTACAACGTATAGCAGAAATGGTTCAAGTAGGTATTTATATTTGATTTTGTATATCAACTACGACATTAATTCACTATACAAATATATTTAAATTATATAGAATTATCATCTTATAAATAATGTAAATGATGTCCGTAAATTTATGAATTTAAAATTATATTTTTTTTAAACATTTGAATTTTATATAGGAAATATTTTATTTTTAATAATAATGTATTAGGTATTAGGTGTCACATGAAATAAACATATTGTAAAAATCAACTCTATTTTTGTGAAATTTATTGAGTGATATCCATCACCGTTTAAACTATAATATATTATTATTATTATTATATAAAATGTTAATACAAATATAATGTAATATTGTGTTATGAACTTATTTGATTAAAGATATTTCACCTATAACTCTCGTAAAGTAATCAATAATATATCATTATTATTTAAAATAGTTCATAATGTGTTCATAGTAGTTATTAGCTACTAGTTTATATGTATAATGAATTAAATATAGATGAGCGATTCTATTTAATAGACGTAAACTGGTGACTTTTGGAAATATGAAACAATGCATTACAAACAAGATACATTAAAGAAACTGTAACCTTGAGGAAATCGCACAAAGAGCCATGCGAATGATATTCGGTGATGATCCAGTATTCAGAGTCGACGACGTAATTCTTCTTCTCGGCAGATATGAACTTCAAGATGAAGTCACTCTCCGACATCTGCAACGATTGTAGATATTGAAAATTGGATAATTTAGGAATAAATAATATTCACAATAAATCAGTGTTCCGTAAGTTTTTACTGCCTATGGTAATAAGCTGTCAGGTAAAAAGCTATTCTTATTTATACGATTACATATAATATTATCTATATTATTAAACCTGATATTGTCTATACTATTTAGAATTTTATATTATTTATAGATTTTGTAAATGATAGATAATATACAATAGTTAAAACATTAAAATCATAATTATAAGATTTTTTTTAGAAACAACCTTTATTAATTTTGACTTATAAATTTTTTTTTAATAAATAATATGATATTGAAATTTAAATAAATAAGTAAATAATTTCTATATATATATAAAATACCTAATAAAATAATATATTTATTTTTATATTAGTAAAATGTAATATTGTAAAAATTATTAGATATATTCATTGTTAAATTTTATACCATAATATTTAAGCAGATATTGTTTAAAATTAAATATAGTTAAAATAAATAAATATTATTATGTGTATTTATTATAAATATGTATTTAGACAGAAGACATATTTATAATAGCTAAACAGTGGTTTTTGAAAAAGAACAATACATTTATTGAATTTGTCATAAATGTCAGGCCAAAGATGAATACTCTAAGCCTTCATTTGTTACAAATTAAGCAATGAATCCAATTATTGGTGGAAAACTCAAAAAATCGATGAAAGATTTAAGAATATAGTAATATCATTGATGACAGCATCATTTTCACCCTAATCTATTGAACTAATATTGAGTACATTTGGATTAGTAATGTCAAATTACGTACTCGTCTAGGACTTGATAAGGTCCACAAATTTGTTTTTTTATATACAACCTTGTTGTGATTCGTATATATTATAATTTTTTACTTTTTCCATTCAAATTATTAATAAATATTATTATTTTAAATTTTTGTATCCTAGATTTTGATAGTTGTTGGCTGTTATTACAAGTTTTTAGCTGTTATACTGTAAATTAACATGGTAAAGATAGGCTAGTTATAGGTGTTGGGTTATACATGTCAATATTGTAGACATTAGAATTCTATGAGTTCTAATAACGTAATGATAAAAATGAAAATAAATGGCTGTACTGTAACTATAAATAATAATAATATATAGTTTATTAGGTAAACAAAAAATAAATATATAAAAAAAAATAATGAAGAAAAAAAAGATATAAATTGATACCCAAAACGACATGGTACAAAAATTAACAATAGGTTTATAATTAATAAAAAAACGCCTTGGTTTAAATGTAGAACATAAGGTTTGCAAAAGAAGAAGATGGACTCATGATAGTATTGTCAGATACTATACTATACTCACTGAGATATTGTACAGAACTATGCTATACTAGTAACAGGGTTCGTAAAAAATCCGATTAATCTGATTTAAATCGGATTTTTTGATTTAAATCGATTTATTTCATTTAAATGCAAATAATATTTAAATTGTAAAATAATATAATAAATAGATGTTTAATTAATTATAAATATTGAATAAATCATTTTTCTACTGCTAATTGACTTAGAAATTTAAATAATTATTAATTATCTATAAAATTCAGTAAAGATATATAAATAAATAGAATTATATTATAATAAAAATGTGATATTGTGTATATCTTGAATTATCTAAATTAATGTATACATTATATTATATGCTGTTGCATAATGCAACATTAAATAATTATTATTTAATTACTAGTGTTTTGATATTATAATATACTTTATTATCTAGAATTATATTCAAATAATTATGCTAAAATTAATGATAATGATATTATATACTATTCAATATTACATTTTTATGATGTTAAACTTCAAATGGTGTTTTCTAAGAATAATGATTTCACAGTATGTGCATTCAAACATAGAGAACATAACAACTATTATAATTATATTATAATATTAATTGTTTTTTCTTTATATAGAATTTAATTATTTGAATAGTAAAATAGAGAGATAATTAATAAAATGTATAGTAGTCATTGTATAAAATGATAATTTCTATAGAAATACCATAATTTTATTATTGCTAATTTTTAATTTAGATATATATATATAATATAATAATATTACAAATAAATTTGTATTTTCCTATGCATATATATGTTATGAATACAATACAACAAAAATAGGTCAATTGAATGAATATAATATCAGTTCTATTTTTTTTAGTGGACCTATGTATTTCCTATCTATTTATACATGAAATTGGCAAATTACGTGTTATGTGCGGAACTCCTTAATACAAGAAATCAAATAAAAACGTTTTTGATAATTATTTAAATAAATTAGTTTATATTAAAATATGTGTACATAAATACAAGCTTTGCAGCTTTATTAACTCCCAGTCTATTTCTTAATTTTGAATACACCAATCTTTTTTGGATTTTATATAGAAACAAATAAAATGATATCTTTTTCCAATAATGTCTATGATATATATAATTCTTATATATTTAACATTATAAATTTGTCCATTGATGTTTATAAATCATAATTTATGATTAATATATATATATTATTCTCATTTATTTAAATATTAATGATGTAACATAGCCTCATATATCCTTATAGGAATATAGGAGGCCATAATGAATATAATTATTATATTATAAAAATCATGATCTAATAATTATATAATATACTTGTACACTGAGAAATAATGATTTAAATAAAAAAAAAATATGATTTTTTTAGGCTGATCTAAATCGTGATTTAAATTATTCGAACCCTACAACTAGTAATTTACTATACCAGTAAGATACTATACGGTTCGAGTAACGACCTTGGGTAGTAGATAGATGTCGCGTTCTTTCCGCCAAACGTTCATATCGGTAAACACTTTAACCGCCATGATCTTGTCGAAACAATCGGCTCTCCAAACTTTACCGAAATGTCCGCTATCGATCATCTATTGCAAAGGAGAGGTCGTGTAGAGGTCATGAGTGGGTCCGTATAGGGGTCGTATACGTTGTATTTAGTGAGTTGGTTGAAGTTAATACAATTATATGTAAAAAGATATTACTTTACATGATATATAGCTATCATACGTGTTCGTGTTATAGAGTATATATTAGTTTTACATATTAATAGTTTTAACTAAATTTTAACGTTAAAAATAAATATGAGAGAATATAATTTGCACAAAAATAGATTTCATAGAATGTGCTATTAGAGATAACATTTAATATATATATATATATATATATATTATAATTACATAACTTTATATTTGTAGTATATATATATTTACGTATAGGTAGTTTATATACATTTACATTTATTCTGGTGTGTTCAATTATAGTATGAAAGTTTGGTAAACGTTGAGCGACTTTTTGGTTTTTTTTTAATAACTAAATTTCATAAATATATTAAAATAATGTATCTATATATATATATATATATATATATATTACTAATTATAAAACATTCAAAAATACTATGGTATCTTTAAATTAAGTAAATATTTGAATACAAATTTAGAAATGGGTTCCAGTGTACCTGGTAAATTATGGGAGAGTAGAATTTAGATTTTACATAGATCCATCTATTCTGCATTTTATAAATCTGACAATTTATATTACAATGCTGTATATTGATATTGAGTGTTTGACATACACATTATATAATGTATATTTTAATTAATTCAACAACACACAATTATATTAAGAAATACTAATTGTATTAATATTAATTCATCTACTTATTATTATTTAAATATTTAAAATTAGACAATTATTAAGGCTTCTTTCACACATAAGATGTGGCTACCCAGTGTGGATATGATATTAGCAAAGATTTTATGAAGCAAAGATATAACACTCCCTATGCATGCAACGTAATTTAGTAATATCCCCAGCCGCTGCTAGCAGCAGTATCGAAATCACTGAAATAGATTTATGTTCGGCTCTGTTTGCATACAACAATGTTTTCATTGCTCTATTAAATTACATGCAATATAAATTAACTTTTACTTACTAAATATATACTTATAGCATTTAAAACATAAATATCATATTTGTTTGTTATATATTAGTAATGAACACTTAGTTTTCATCATATAAATATTAATTTAAAGCATATTATTTAACATTTTAAAAGTGTATAGTTAAATACGAATTTACATTATAAACAACGCATAGTTCCTAAAAGTAACCCGCTATAGGTGGCACCAGGGTATTTTGTATACAAATTCGAATTACACGATTTCGCGTAAGTGTTATATCTTTCCTTCGGAAAATCTTTGATATTAGGTTACCCAGTCTGGGTAACCATGTGCATTCACACTATAAATATTAATTAAATTATCTACAGTATTTCCATACATAAATATTTATTCATACATTATATTCTAGGCATAATTCAAAATGAATAATTATACTTAATAATTATTAACTACTATATATATATATATGTAGTAGTAGTCAGGTAGTAGTAGGGAGGTACAAACATCGAGAAGCTGTAGGTTGAGGTGGGGGGGATCAACGTAAGCGTCTTCCTCTTGCATGGTTTGCTTGTCGCCCGCATTAGCCATTAGATGACCAGGGGGGTGTGAGACGGTCTTATTGCGCCACAGGTACAGCATGTAGCCGGAGAGCAGAAGGCAGATCACTATCGGTACCAGCGACTGGAAGGTCACCTTCAGCACGTAGACCATGTGACTGTCTTGTTGAACTGCTGCTAGTAGTGGTGGTGGTAGTGGTAGTGGGGGTGGTAGTGGTAGTGGTGGTGGTAGTGGTATATGGGAGGTATAGTATGATATGCAGGTATTATTTATATCTGTATCGATACACTATATAGTTGTATGATACCTTTAATGATTGCACATGATTTGTATGATCATTTATGATATGTAAATATTATTTTGTTATATATATATGAGGTTACTACATATCATAAAATGATTGGTGAAATGAATTTTTATGAATTAATATTATATTTATTATATATTATTAAACATAACATTTAAGGCAACAAATCTAGCGTTATGATTCATATGAATATATTAACATAATATTTATATTATATTTAAAATGTGTATCATTATCACAATACCCATAAATATTATACATAGATATGGAAAGTTAATTTAACATGTGTACATTCATAAAGTTTAATTCAATATAAAAACTGTCATCAATTTTATAAATGATATTGATGACAGTTTTTATTATACACATATATATATATATATATATATATATATATATACATATATGTGTAGTGCATAGGCTAATATATTACATGGTATACTAAATCACAAAAGACGAATATATTATAGGTAAATATAGACGTAAGATATACAAACGGGTGGAAGAATGTACAGGTATCTTGTCGGGAGCGAGATAATCGCTGAAGGTCATGTTGTTATTGCAGAACATACCCGTGCAACAGCAGAAATGAAACTTGCTGATATCAGGCTGTGCATGGCAGTTGGAAGCTACGCAGACTTTGTTTTTGTTGTAGCAGCCCTTCATTATTAACTGTGTGTGTGCGTGTGTGTGTGTGTATATGTGTATGTATGTGTGTGTGTGTGTGTGAGGGATACATAATGTTCGTATAGATGTGTGTATATCATACATATAGTATATGCGAGAGTGACAATAAATCATTAATGTATCGTATAGTGAATACGCATTACGAGTAGTTATACTGTATTAGTGAAATGTATACTTAGCGAGTCATCAATAAAATACACGAAGGGTTCTTCCACATTCGATACGACAATTTAAAATATATATCCATAATAAATAATTAAAATTACGTAACACGTAATAAAAATAATATTTATTATGGATCAAGAAATCTTTATAATATATTTTAATAATATTATATATATATATATATATATATATATATGTAGCAATGTGAATTATCTGTTTAATAAATCACTTTAATACGTTACTTGTAATACACACGACTATTATAGGATATCAATTCACATGTCATGCGTAACATGACACATGCGACGTCACGCTACAGTGATTGGTCACTGTTTATGTAGTAGATATAGTGCGATAGCATTACGGACGGCGTTTTATATGGAGACACGTGCTATCTAGACACATGCCATCCGTATATTGTTGTATACGATAGTATTACGAACACGGACGTATACGGCTTATTGAAATAAAGATTACGAATTACAACACTCTTCCATGTACATTTAGTGCGAAACACATGCCGTGCTACATCTAAAAAGTGGATATATAATAACAACATCTTTTATTATAGTTGTATGATAAAGTATATGTTGGTATATATGAATACTATATGAACTGATTAAGTTTATCAGGTGCGTAAAGACGAGGGAGAAGATAGGATAGGATTATCCGTAGGTAAGATATGAAATTTAATCCATATATTAAATAATGGTTTATTATTAATAAGAATCTAACATTTAAATAAATCCATGACACACACACACACACATATATGTATGTACGATGAAACTATTTGAACATGAAATCAATATGTGCATGAATCATTCAGAGATATCTAATGAATTTAATTTCCAAATACATAAAAGAAGTATTTGTAGATGAATTCACTTTGATTAATAATGGACGTAAATAATATGTAAACATATTGTTTGACTGAAATGAATAAAAAGATACAAATGAAATAAGTTTCATAGTTTCCCATAATCTCGGTTTAATAATGTATTATACATAGCAATTTATCTTTTATAATATATGTAATCAATATTTGATGATGAAAAGTGAGTGTAATATACAAAAATGGTTAACTATTTGTCTGCCATGGTCAACAATTTTCTGTGTTAGAGTAAATTTATATTCAGTCAATGTTCTTTTTTTAGGAATGTTCAAATATTATGTTTACATTAGTTCATACATAATGATGTTTTGATATATATAGTAATAATCAGATATATAAACAAAATGTACGGGACAAATTAGAATTAAATTTAAATAACACATGAAACATTTTAAAATTAATAGTTTTTATAAGATTAGACATGTTTAGACCATTGATATAAAGAAAGTGGATAAGCAATTGAATGTAGTGTATAGCACTATCCGCTACGAGCGCTGCAGTCGAAACCCACTATCTGGCCCACTACTTTTTATTTATAATAATATGTATTTATCATATATATATTGATAATCACTACCAATTTTAATCTATATTAAAAATAAAATTATATATTTAAAATACATAATATCAACATTCCTCGTAATTTTGTGTATTTAAATTGAAGATATAATATTATTTTATTGATTTTATTGATATTTATAATTTAAATCCATTGATATAGATAGAAGTCACTTTAATCTATTTCATCGAAAAGCCTACTGTTTTAATATTTTACATATATAATATGACTAATATCCAATCAAAATCACTGATACTATTTTGTTAATTTATCGATAAAAGTGTCATTCACGTGTCTATCTTTTACATGTATTGCGTGCGTCAATTGCTTATCCACTTAATTTATATCGATGGTTTAGACATAGACATGTTTAGAAAATAATAATAAAAATTATGAAATTCTAAACATTAGTATATCTAAACGTTAGTAAACATATTACATAACACTGTTTATTGCTTAATTCATGATTTTATTTGTACTTTTCATGGAATTGAATTCATTACATGAATTTAATTTTTCTGATTTTCAATTGAAACAAAATTTATTATTTTAATTTTAATATGTAAATAATTTATATTTACTAAATATTCACAAAATAACATAATTTCTGTTGGTAAACAAATTTTGTAGGCCAAATATCACGCATATGTACATTGCAAGCCGGTGTGACACACACTCTAGAAGAGACATATCATAGTAATATAGACACATATAGAATATAGGTAAACACCATATTAAATATAGATTTCAATATAAATACATAATAGAATATAGGTTTAAATATAGACATGATATTAAATATAGATAGTTGAGTTTATAGATAGTTGCCACATTACTATATGCAATACTGATGGCATACTAACATGGGTTTCATTCCACAGAGCGAAACAACTATGTCCTTGGTGGCATTGCGCTATCTTGGTAACTGTGGGGGTGTGTGTGTTGTATTAATGATGAGGATCTCGTATATGTATGTGTGTCATTATTCATGCATATACCATATTTAAATCACTTATATACGATAGTGGTATATAAATATATGCAATTTAAATTAAATTAATATATAATAATAATAATAGCATTAGTAATATAACTCATATTCCCAACTAGTATACTAATAATTAAAGTGTGTAGTATGTGTGTTATATATATTATCCTTATAAACTACAGTACTGGTCCTAGATGTCAGATATATGATATAAACATTAGGCATTGTTATCATTGTGTTAATAGTAAAACTACAGGTTAAGGATCACTTCACTACATATGTATACAAACACACAGGCATGGAAGCCTATGTAAAGACATGCTTGGATGTATATGCTTGGATGTAGGTCATCGCAATAGGGTATAATGGGAACACGGATATCCTCCCAATTAAAACACTCTTGGGACAGAATTTAGTTCCGTCTGAAATATTAAATACTAATAATAAACATTTTAATGTTGAAATACTTGTAGGGAATTTATTTAGCAATAGTTATGAATTAATTATAAATTAAATAAATATTATTTTCCACGACGTAAAAACGTTATTTTCTCCTTATTGATGAACTTATTCGAGTTAGTTTCATATTTTCTGTGTGTATGCGATCAACTTATTCTATGTGTACACAACCACATACACACACTAATGTATACATACGAGTGGATAAACCTATACATAATGTATTAATACGTATAATCTAAACACAATACCATTATCGCTAGTAATACGCACATGTTCGGGAAAGCTGAATAACATCACATTCACGAACACACTCGGAACACAAGTTTGAACACAAGTTTGACCATTATAACTTGAACACACACAAGTTGACCATGTTCACTGTGGCACACTGGCGAGAGATCTAACCACACTTCTGGTCCGCGGTACAGGGTTCCTTGAGGTGATAGCAATACTCGAAGCCCTCCGTCAGATTGTGGGTGTCGATAGGGAACAGTACGTCTTTATTCACAGCGGAGATAGTGGTAGTCACGGGAACGGTGGGGACTATCTTGAACTTCACGATGGGGCTGTCCAGTCTGGCATCGGACACTGGTAGGGTTGCGGGAGATGAGTGTTACTTCGTTACATCGGTATAGATTGTAAACTATAGTATTATAATTATTATCTGGTGTTATTTACCATATATATCTCTCCGAACAACTTATTTAAAATTTAAGGGAATAAATGAATACTACTACAAAAGTCGATGTAATATATGTTATGCAGGTTTTATTATACTATATAATAATCTCTATTGATCAGCGAATAAAAACTTATCACAACTTTATATTCTATATATAAATGTATAATATATAAATTTATAAATATATGATGAAGATATATTTATATCTATTAAATAATCCTATGATATGTGTGTTTGTGTCATACACATTCTCATACAATAGATATAATAATAGTGTATATATAAATCCATATTGCATGATATATATATATATATATATATGTAGTGTGTACAATGTATATAGTATATATTGTTACCTAAAACACTATGATATATTCTGTCGTTACAGACGGCTGATGTGGGCGCATAGATTCGTATATGTGTACACAGATTGGGTATACATATTCGCATGTACCCAGTCTGGCTAACAATATCAAGGTAGCCTAGCTTGGTAACTAATGAGGCGTGTGAATGAGATGAATATATACCTACACTGGGTAATATATCTGGGTCCATACGATACATAATCTACCCAGATATTGTTTACAAATCACTAGTTATATATACATCGTCAGTAGTACTGACTTAGTACTAATTTGATCATGTAGGTTAGAATTCATTTTCATATTATAGCATTATCATATAAATGGGTGCGGTTAATTTATAGTGTGAATACACATTTATTACCCATCCTGGGTAACCTAAAATCACACCCATACCGGTACCCGCAATGCGCATGTGAAAGAAACCCAAAATAGTTAATTTATATAAGCTAATATAACATGATTTAATGGTAATAATGAAATAACTAATGTAATAATGTAATAACTGTAAGAGATGATCAATTATCATTAGAAGAAATCATTGAAATGGGCATAGGTTATTGATATAATGTTAGAAGATATCACTGTATTTGATAGAGGTTGATACACTTTCAATAGCAAGTGTATTCATTATATTCTAGTATATATATATTTAAGATAGAAGATATCATTATATATGATAATATAGAATAAATCATTGTAATAATATATAATAATTCACTGTATTGGATTAAGGTTGATGGACTTTCAATAGTAAGTGTGTTCATTATATTCTAGTATATATATTTAAGATAAAGGGAAATACAGGGAAGATATTTATAAATATGTATAATGGTAAAGATAACAAAGTAAGTAATATATATATATATATATATATATTATTTTTGATATAGATATTTAATATTTTATTTAATAATAATTTAAATATAATATTATAAATTTAATATAGTGAATAAATAATATATTGTTTTATTTTTTTTATTAATTTTTCTAGATATTACTGAATCATTGAATATGGTATGCATGTGTATTATTTTACAAATTATCTAACTATAGATCCGGAGATGAAATGACCTTCAAAATATACAAAATTATTGAAATAATCAATTTTAAGATTATATTCAAACAATCAAAAATAATTATTTATATACAAGGATAATAAACATAACCAATTACAATATTTTACATGTAAAGAGATATTGAGTCCTACTGACTGGAAATGAAAAAATAATTATACAAATATCATATTATTATTTAGAAATTGTTAATTATAAATTATAATTTAGCTTATTTCTCATAATATATATATATATATATATATATATATATATATCTATAGACTTCAATGCACATATATTTGTATATATATATATTGAAGTGATAATTACTCAGTACTTTTATTCTTATCAGAACGATAACAATTACTAGAAAATCTATAAATATATTTAGTAATTACTAATTACTTGTATTACTACTAAATTAGTATATCGAAAACAAACATAATATATTATATATTTTAGAATTATATTTATTAATTCATATTACATTATTACTAGAACTACTAGAGTGAATTAATGAACATCATTCAATTAATTGTTCCCGATAAAATTTAACTATAAGATTTCCTATTTAATATCAATAAATTATTGATAATAATATAACAACTACTTACATGATAGACATATCATTATCAGACATAAATAAACCATTACAATAAAATATCGTCAGCCAAACACTTACTTCATTTTAAAGGTGAAGCTAAACTTTCGCATATTTGCTCGAAACACCCATATTTGTGAATGATCGAAATTATGTAATATATTTGATCCATAAAAAAGTGCGATTAACAGTAAGTTAGGCCTCATCTTAACACTATTTCATTAATATCCATTTATTATCACACGTAAAGTGATATCATTTCAAACAATATACACAATTTTGCTTTCTACTCCGGTGTAATTCACTATGATTTCAATAAGATTACGATTAACTCTTACAATTTGTAATTACTAATAAGCGTGTATTGTGGTATATGGGAATAATGTATTTTAAATAACTATGTATACTGATTATTAAATCATGGTAATAAGCTTAAATATTTACTTATAATAGATTCTATTATAAATGATTCTTTCACTGAAGAATCATTCAGTGTGTAACAACTTATTTATATTTTTTACTATTCTTTATATATTTATGAAATATTATTTATTGTTATATTACCCATCGTTTTGAATTTCTTTCAATAAACTATTATCTATATATATATATATATATCTAGGTGTGTTATGGATTTCACTGAATATAACCATGATATAATTATTTGAATATTTCTAAATAATAGTATAGAGATTAGATCTGTATCTCGACTGCAAGATAAAACCTGTCAACAGGCTATCACAGTTCTACTAGAGAAGGCGCTAATGATATCGTAATATATAGAAAACAATTATAATTAATATAGAGTATGAATATCTACATGTGTATCGCATATAAAACGTGAATGTTTATATTATATAGCGATCGAGTTCGTATAAAAGTATAATCAAGTAAAGAGTAGGCTTTTAGTAATATTATCATATACTACAGTTGACATTGTATAGCGAATCCTACAGTTGAACTATATGAATTGTTGCCTTATGTTGGCTGTAACCAAGGACAGGACATCAGCTAGCTATATATGCTATGGTTACTTTTGTTCTCAGAACTATGGTATATTTAATTATATTTCAATGATTTCAATCAAACATAAAAGGATATTTACTTATTTGTCAAATAAAATGCATACATATTTTTTAATTTCTATATAAATATTTGTTAAAAATATGAAAAATAACTTATATGATATACAACCATTATTATAATGGTTATAATTATTATATGGATACTGTACAATGCATAGTGTACATTAAGCAGATTCGACTCATCGATATAAAGAAAGTGGATAAGCAATTGAATGTAGTGTATGGCACTATCCGCTACGAGCGCTGCAGTCGAAACCCACTATCTGGCCCACTACTTTTTATTTATAATAATATGTATTTATCATATATATATTGATAATCACTACCAATTTTAATGTACTATCTATACTAAAAATAAAATTATATATTTAAAATACATAATATCAACATTCCTCGTAATTTTATGTATTTAAATTGAAGATATAATACTATTTTATTGATATTTATAATTTAAATCCATTGATATAGATAGAAGTCACTTTAATCTATTTAGACGAAAAGCCTACTGTTTTAATATTTGACATATATAATATGACTAATATCCAATCAAAATATCTGATACCATTTTGTTAATTTATTGATAAAAGTGTCATTCACGTGTCTATCTTTTACATGCATTGCGTGCGTCAATTGCTTATCCACTTTCTTTATATCGATGATTCGACTAGGTACATTTTTTATCAATATTGTATTATTTATTTTTGTATGAACTATAGATAACATAATAAATTGAATACAAACAAAATGTTATATTAATTATTGGAGATGCATCACATCACTAAAGTTTAACACGAAGAGATAAGAATTTTTTAGCATATATTATGTTTAATTTTAATTTTAATTGTGCCAAATTTCTACAGATACTATTAAATTATAAATTTAAAATAATTAAAACCTAAATAGTCACTTATATGCGGTATAAGTTATACCCATAGATGTTACATATGATGTATATTAAAATACAAATTTATTCTAATACTAGAGATCTGGTAGTTGATAATACACTTATATTATCACAATCACTGATACTGTGACAGTGTAAATTGTTATTATAATTTACACTGTCAAAGCGATAACAAAAATACATCAGGGATAGATTTAGACTGACATCGGCCCCCAATATGTTACGTGACTAACCGAGAGTTCAAGTTAATAATGCGTATATACTATATGGCTTATATAATATTATATTACTTTATAAACAAACGTAAAATTACATAATAATTACAATTATGATAATTGTATATGTATGTATATATAAAACACGAATTCACTATTCGATTAATAATGTAATGAGAAATATAACGCCACCAGTGAAATGTATAATTGAACTCTCGGTTTGGCACGTGACTTATTGCGTGGCCGTTGTCAGTATTCACTGAATAATTCAGCCAGGAATAAACTTGAAAAATAATTATTAATTTAATATATACTACCGTTATAATATAATTACTAAATATGTATTCTTAATTATTAAGTTAATATGTAATAATTTATTAATAATGTACATTGTACATTAATTTAATTTAAATATTATCATGACAATAGACTATTGATAAATGATATGAAAAATAAATGTTTACAGTAAATTATTATATTACAATTATTAAAACTTTTATAATTCAAAAATATATATAATCATACTATAAAAGGTATATTTAAAATGTTAACGCACCTGCCAACTGGAATATAAAAATAGCTATAAATATATGATTTTTCATTTTAATACTTCATATTCATATAGATTATATATATTTATTATTTTATTCCGAATCTTATTTGAGTTATTGTTATTGCCAGGGATGAAACCCGGATGATAGTCAATTTGTTATTGAATTTTAATCTATTAATAGATGGCAGTACTAACATATATTTTGATTCAAATTTATATTTATGAATAATCTATTTATAAATATGCAATTGCAATATATTTATTTTTGTTTATTGTAAACTTTAAGTTTCCATATACTATATAAATTATAGTTTATTTTATTCATACAAAATAATGTCACATTAAATGTGAATATGTATATACTATGTGCTTATAATATTTAAATATAATCATTTCGGTTAGTATTAAATACATAATTAGATTTAAAAAAAATAATATTTATTTATTAAATAATTTAATAATTTGATAACAAATTATTGCCATTAGGTAGCTGCATAGAGCTAGAGAGATAGTTTCTCTCTAGCTCTATGGTTGGCTATAAAAATTTTTGTTAGACTGAAAATGTAATTTTATAAGGTGAACATTACTACTTATAGCGAAATTAATAAATATTATATTTATTATATATTTAATAAATTTTAATATTATATTAGCCTAATAATTAGGAATATACGGAATCTAGGATTTATCTTTGATCAGTTTTTCGACTTTCAAAATCATATTAACAAAATCTTCAAAATAGCAAATTTTGCACTATACAATATAAAACAAATCAGATCATCAATAAATAATAAAGCATGTGAATCACTAGTAAGAAGCCTGGTAATCTCTCATTTTGACTACTGTAATTTACTTTTAATAACACTACCAGAATGTCATCTAGAAAAACTATCAAAATTACAAAGAAAATCTGTCCGTATAATTTTCAATTTACCAAGATTCTCCCATGATTCAATTACCACAAAAATTAAAATCCTTCACTGGTTGCCAATAATCTACAGAATAAAATATAAACTCTTAATCACTGTTCATAACGCTATACATAATGGCTACCCCACCTATCTGAGTGACTTATTGGAGGTTACAAGTCATCAACGAAGCCAACGTCCAATACATGAATTCAAGCTAATAACTTCACATCATAACACAAACACTGGTCATCGTAGTTTCTCCGCATCGGCATGTAAAAATTGGAATACACTTCCCAACTATCTACGTACAAATACAGTAACTACCATCTTTAAGAAAGATCTTAAAACACATCTATTTAAAGCTGCCTACAAACTATAATAGCAATAATAATTGCCCACGTCTGAATAGTAGATATATCTACTAAAAGAAGTGGTTAAACTCAAGGTTAAAGGTTAAAGGTTAAATATATGATTACCATATATTATATGGTTTTGAACTATTTAATAATTATTATTATAATATTATTATATTATAATTATTAATAATTTATTAATAATATTATAATATTATAATAATTATAATAATAATTATTTACTTTATTATAATTATATAATATATAATATTATATTAAATGTATATTATTTAATAATTATTATAATATAATAATTATATTAAATATAATATTAAATATTATATTATTGCCAAAAATAGTACTAACAATTTTGGTACCTGGTCAAAAGCTTCGCGATTGATGCACGATTTGAATGCTCGCACATTTTATTATTCGAATTAGTGAATTTACAATAGCGTATTTTTGTTTGTACACACATTCATCATTTTATTTTTAGTTATTTTCATTAGTTTGGTTTAGTTTTGATATTGCCAATTTATTTAGCTGTATTACAAGTTGTAATTTACAACTCTAGTGATCCTATAAAACATTTATATATATGTTAATTATTATAATTATTATAACCCGTTACATGTATGATAGCCTATAATAGATATACACTCATTATATGGCCAATCAAATGATATTGTAAAATCACTAATTCGAAAAAACAAAGTTGCGTTATATTGGCGTTGACCAACACACCCTCACGTCCCCTACTAGTGCACTTATTTTATTTTTATTTGCGGCCATTTTAATATGTGAGCATTTATTTTTAAATTCCATACCCATAATTCATTACGATATCATGTACTCTGGTTCCCCCTATAAAAGTTATTATCAGCTTCATGAAATTATTTACATGCGTATAAATAGAACATTTCCAATTTCGCACGCACTGCGTAGAAATAGAAATACGCATGCATTTGACAAATTCCACGCATAAAAAAACGCACGCAACCGAATTTACGCACGTAGAATTAAAACAGAGTTTATGTGTTTACCCTATTACATGATTTTATTATAGAATAAGTATGAATCATAATTGTATATCCATAATCAGGAATTACAGTCTATAATAGCACCAATTTTTAAAATAATACGCATTACACTGTAAAACTATCAATACTACAAAAAAAGAAATAAGTTTAAATAATATATAATTGTAATTTATTAAAGTATATTAGTAAACCTGTATTATAAATAAACATAACTCTAAATTGTTTAGATTTTATACGTCTATACATGCAGTATAATATGTATGGCTTATGAATCAACTTATATCACATATAAAGTGACGTTCTCTACATGTCCTGCAACTGTTAATTGTTAACTCTTACAGAGATATGAGTACATTATGTACAATCAAATTCGTATCGCTTTAAGAATGGGCGCCGTTTCAAACCGACCCCTCCCATAATTTCTACGATACTAATATTATATATTAAAATATTGTAAACAATTATACGCTATATATATGTAGTTATACTGCCTATATATAGATATGCTATTACCAAAGATTTTGCGAAGCAAAGATATAACACTCCCTATGCATGCAACGTAATTTAGTAATAGCCCCAACCGCTGCTAGCAGTAGTATCAAAATCACTGAAATAGATTTAGGTTCGGCTCTGTTTGCATACAACAATGTTTTCATTGCTCTATTAAATTACATGCAATATAAATTAGCTTTTACTCATTAAATATATACTTATAGCATTTAAAACATACATATCATATTTGTTTGTTATATATTAGTAATGAACACTTGTTTTCATCATATAAATATTAATTTAAAGCATATTATTTAACATTTTAAAAGTGTATAGTTAAATACGAATTTACATTATAAACAAAGCATAGTTCCTAAAAGTAACCCGCTATACGTGGCACCAGGGTATTTTGTATACAAATTTGAATTACACGATTTCGCGTAAGTGTTATATCTTTCCTTCGGAAAATCTTTGCTATTACTATATCACTATTACTATATCACTAATTTAGGTAAACAATTTAGCGAACGTTAGCGTATCGCATTATACAAAATCACGAAGCTTTTGATCATGTCCCTTTATATTGATATTGATGTTGATGTTGATGTTGATGTTGATATCGATGTCGATGTTGATATCGATGTCGATGTTGATATTGATGTTGATATTGATATTGATATTGATATTGATGTCGATATTGATATTGATGTTGATGTTGATGTTGATATTCATATTGATGTTGATATTGATTATTATCATAATGAAATGAATCACGTTATTGTGTCACGTTATACCGATAATGATTATCCATCATTATTAAGTATACTTATAATAATTAATAATGGTTATAGTCATGGATAGGATGTCTGCTAACACATGTATGTTATGTAATCGTTATTTTACGCTTGAGTGATATTATCGTATAGCATCATGGTCCAAGAGTAACATTTGAATTTGATAAAAATCAATGTAAGAACTCATGTTTAAATCAGTATGATTATATTAAATTGCTAACCTACTTTAATACACATTATATTATTTGGAATTTTGATATCAATAATATAGAAAAACATCGTTCAATTCTAACCTAATTTATAAATAAAATCATATTTATATATGTAGCAGACTAGCGTCTTATGTAGGGTTGTATAGTTATTTTTAAGTTTATATCATATATTTTTAATTTAGTTATTTTATTTATTTGTGTATTATGTAATAATTATAAATGTTTATTTCGCCTAGTGATTTTTGTATTTTTAGTTAATGTTATTTAGTTTATTATATATTTTTAATTGGTTATATTTTTGTTTTCATTTATGTAATAATTAAAAGTAGGAATGTTGATTTTATATATTGTGATTTTTGTGTTTTTTATTTTAGTGTTTTTATTTAGTGTTATATAACCGTCGCGTAGAAGTAATATAATCTGAACCAAAATAGATTTAATAATATTCTTTCATTTCTGATTTTACCTTGACACGTGGAGATTATAACACAATATAGTGTATGGTTTTTTTTGCTTTTGATTTATAAATGGATGTAAAATACAACGTTCCCCTATCATAATTGAGTGGTGGTTTATTTATTTCAGTAAAATCGATCCTCATTATTACATATAGAAATTTAAAAATATGTATGCATTTTTATTCGACAAATAAGTAAATATTCTTTGTATGTTTGATTCAAAGATTGGAATCATTGAAATATAATTAGATATACCATTGAAAAATATATAGTTCTGAGAACAAAAGTAACCATAGCAGAGATAGCGAGCTGATGTCCTGTCCTTGGTTACAGCCAACATAAGGCACTAATTCATATAGTTCAACTGTATGATTCGCTGTACAATGTCAACTGTAGTATATGATAATATCACTAAAAGCCTACTCTTTACTTGATTATACTTTTTTATACAAACTCGTCCGCTATATAATATAAACATTCACGTTTTATATGCGATACACATGTAGATATTCATACTCTATATTCATTATAATTGTTTTCTATATATTACGATATCATTAGCGCCTTCTCTAGTAGAACTGTTATACCTCGTTTACAGGTCTTATTTTGCAGTCAAGTTACAGATCCTAATCTCTATATTATTATTTCGAAATATTCGAATAATTATAAAATAATGTAAACAAACCATACATTTCATTACATTCGATGGTGGGTAAAGGGTGTTAACATCGCGATCAATGGTGGACGGTAATCTCGAACTAGGTAATATCGGATGACTTATTCTATTTAGTTGATTTTATTATTATTGTATATAAATTTGATATCAAAGTTATATTTTATGTATTTTAATTTTTCAGATAGTTGTTATCTATATACATATATGTATATATTATATTTTGAATCGGTATTTAATGATTAAATTATAAATATTCGATTAATAATGAAATAAACTTAATAAGTTGTCCGAGAATACTTGAAAATACGGTTCAGATTACTTAATTAGTTGTCTGAAATTACCCATTCCAGGATAAACTTGTATCCATAGCAACTAAATTAGTGTATTGTATATGTACTTATTGCTGTTCTTGTTGTTCAATACACATTATTTAGGGTGATCAAATAGCGAACAAGTATCGTGACTTTCACGTGATAAACAATTATTTATGTTTCAGATAGCGATAACTTTCAATACACTCCATTTACTGAAACAAGAACAGCAAAATAGAACTCGTTGAATATTTACGCTGGCTTTGTTAATGCTTTTATTGCAGAGTGCATTACTGGTTCAGGTATTGTGTGTTCAGGAAGCGAACAACACGTACGATAATAAGTAACTCGACAATAGAACTTTTCATAGATTCTATATGGGGACTTGTACTGGGCTCGCTGTGTAAAATCCCTTACAATCTTTATCATTGATAGGCGATAGCTGATCACATATCCTTGATAAGAAATGGAAGAGTTATCGGCAAACATTCGGATAAGCAATTTGTAATAATTAATTGATAGCATAGTTACTACGATAGTATAAATGCAATAGAATATAGCTATTTATATAGCTATTTATATGGTATTGCATCGTGTTTAGATTGTGATCGTAGTCACCTTTACTATAGACCCTATGTAACTGTTTGGTCGTATTACATTGTAACGTGCTTTTTTCTCAATTAATTTCGATGTAATGTAAAATTTGCAATAGAATTTCAATGCAATTTGCCAATAGACTAAGTAATGCATGCATACCTAATACATGTATTATAAATGTATATACATACATTTATAATATCGATAATAATAATAATAATAATACAAACTAAACATATAATTGATAATTCAATATTTACATACAAATTTAGAATACTTTTCTATGAATTTTATAAATATATATATATATATACACATCGATTAGTAATATCCGTAATATAATAAAAAGGAACGCGTCCCTGCCCTTAATAAATTGTAAATCAAAACCTAAGAAGACATTTGTATACTATTTGTTTTGTATCATCCTAGGCCCCTCACTGTGCGTGTACAAGACTATGACTTATTTAGCGGTCATTTTGAATCGTATGCAATACACATTCAAAATATCGTAAATACAATAAATAATATTATCACTATTAATTATTTAATCACGTCGAGCAAATATATATTCTAACTATAGTTGAAAGTACGAAGTATAGATGTTCGCTAATGATAACATGCATTATTAACCCAACCCTTCGATAACCCCCCACCCCTCACCCCACCCCCAGAGGAGGACCCGCAGTAACGGCCACCAGATGTCACCGTCTACAGCGAAGAGTCACGACGAAGGCTTCCTAGCGTGGAGCGTGCGGGTGCTGTCCACCACGCGTATGTTACGTGCCACCTGCGCCATTATCATACTGTTGTGCTGCGTGCCCGTACTGGTTCACTACTATCTGACTCTGTACGATGTCTCCGGCAATGATTTCCTACGCAACGGTTTGTTTACCTTGGTTACGGCCCCTCTCTCTCTTTCTATCTCTCTCTCTCTCTCTCTCTCTCTCTCTCTCTCTCTCTCTCTCTCTCTCTCTCTCTCTCTCTCTCTCTCTCTCTCTCTTTCTCTCTCTTTTCCCTTCATTCTTTATCTTAGTTTCCTCAGATTTTCTTCACACTAGTATCACTACTATCCCCTAAACGGATAATGACCTTCCTCCATCCTCCATACTTATATCCCTCCCTATCCTCCCTCATCACGAACTCTCTTCCTCCATTCTTATCTAGCCCCTCTCTATCCTCCCACACCTCGTTACTAACTCCCTTCCTCCCAAACCTTACCTCTTACTTCCATCATCCATCTCTCACTTCCTTCAACTATCCTCTCCTCCCCTAACTCCATCCGCACCTGTTTCCTATACCCTAGGGTATAGAAGGGTATATGAAGTAGCTACTTCATCCATCTGACCGTTAACAGATGATAAACTCAATGAGCTGATATACAACGGAGAAGGCAACCAAGCTATCGAGAGTCTCGTATTCAGAGTGAACGAGTTGAAAGCCATAAAGGTGAGCAAAAATAAATTAAAAATTTTAAATTTATTTATTAAAATTGATTCCACTATGTTAATCTTTTTTATAACTGATCATAATCTTAAAAATGCTGCAATTTGTAAATGTTCATTTATTTCAGATATCAGTTAGCAACGAGCTTCGAGATTTAGAAAAGAGGCGACAGACGATGTTGTACGACCTTTCAACTTTTACACGCAAAGTCGAAGTGCAAAGACACTTATCGGAAAAAGGCGAAAAATATCTAAATGAACTCAGGTTATCTTGCGTTTATATTTTCTATTCTGCATTATAATGTGCACTCCTAGCATCATCATCATCATCATCACAATCATCATTATCATTATCTTTATTATTTGTATGCATTCTTATGCATTTTAATCAAATAATAGTTTTTGAAATATAATATTTTTCATTAACCAATGTTTTTTTTCGAAACATATCTTTACTAAAATAAATTAATTATTCAATTAAATATTTTGAATAAATATTCTAACTTCACTAATGAGCCATGGATAATTATCACATTCTATTATATTAATATAATATTCTTAAACGTAATATCCTTTAATATAAAAGTGATTGGAATATATTTACAGGAATAGTTATTATTATCTAATTTACAACTCCTCCTCCAGTTATAAAGATACATTTATATAATTAAATAACAATTACATTAATTAGTGGTTTATAAACTTAATTCATATTATTTTAATGATGAAACTCACTTAATGTTTATCCGGACACAATGATATGTCGGAGCCCTCGTGTAAAAGGCACAGTAACTCGATGGTAATAATCTACAACTGTTTATACGACGAAATATCTATATTCTCAAAATCTGTGTCAAAAATAAATGTATACTTTTTTACTATTACCTAGACAATATATACTTTACAGTGCATGATTAGCCTTACAATTAGCATGTTTGACTATGCCAATACCTACTTAGCAAGCAAACATATATCTTATAAATATATATATATATATATATATATATTGTTATTGTTATTTTATTTTATTGAAATACTTTCATCCCATCAAGGAACTTTGATGAAGTTTTCACTTATAACCATATTGCTCTAATATCCCTTCGAAGCCGCTCTCGTGTTAAGACATCCATGATTTTAACGAGAGCCGATTATTTATTTATACACAATTATATAAGATCACTTCTAAATAATATTAGTTAATATAATAATATAAGACCTATTTTAATGGCTACTAATCTCTTTGTGGCTACTAGAACATGTAGAACACCTATATTCATCTGTGGCATTAACCCACAATAACCTAGGAACCCTAGGTCTACAATATATATATATATATATATATATATATATATATATATATATATATATATATACATAAATATATATATATATATATATATATATTGATATCGAATACATACACGGCTATCATCTGTTTTAATACAGGACGTCATTGTGTATTTTCACCTTCACTGATTACTCGTGAAAACTCACTGATATTATCATCACCACCTATATCGCCCACTCCTACTCCACTGTCTACTCCTCCTCTACTGCCCACTCCTACCTTACTGTCTACCTCTCATCACTGCCTACTCATCCTCTACCACCCACACTACATCTACTACCCACTCTTACTACACTGTCTACTCTTCCTCTACTGATACCTCCATTACTAGTGCCCACCCCTCAAATACCTCCCACTACTCCACTACTGCCCACCCATCAAATACATCCTACCACCTCCTCTAATGCCCACCCCTCTCTAACAGGATCAACAGTGACTCCGCTAAGATACTGGCCGTAGAGAGAGCCACCGTCCACTACGATGATACACAGTGGCGCAACCTAGTGGTCAAACTTATGTCCTTACCGAGACCTGCCAATCAAACTACGGACAATAAATGTACGTACCAATCGCATGTGATATGTCTCTATTCATCTATCTATATACAATTTAGTGTTTTTGTTAATATCTTTATATCTTTTACCATCCGAATACATTATAATAGTATTTAAATATCAATAGCAATAGATTATATAGATTTATTTGTACGCTAAAGCTGGTCTGATTTTTCAATTAAGAACAGGCATGTTGAATATAAATTATATCATATTAAAAAATAAGTTTTATTTTCGAGGATTATTTAAATTATATATAAATTTATGAATACAACATTTGACGAAAGCCTACACTGTTGCTACACTATGATTCATTATTTTGCGGACCCGATAATAACATAACATATTTTTGTATCTAAATGAATAAATGCTTATTCCGATGTTGTACCCATTTTGAAAACATGCATATTTTATTATTATAATTTAAAAAAAAATCAAAAACTATTATATTACTAATACTGTATTAGTAATACATATTAAATTTAATATTTCAATATGTAGTATTATCATGAAATAAATATATTATAAAAGTTAAAATGGTGCGTTAATAAATAATAATTAAAAGTAAAACCAATATTCTAGTAATTCATATTAAAATTAAAAATTTAAGAAAAAGTATTCAAAATATTTTTAAAAAAATTTTCTATAATTTAAATAGTTTCCATGTAAAATATAAATATTATATATATACATTTTATTAGTAAAATAAATTATTAATTACCTTCCAAGTTACCAATATAAATATTTACACTAATATTAGTAAAGTATTATTATTAATATCAGTAATATATGTTATGTATTCATATTCTAATCAACATTAATTATATAATAACTACAGAGTAATACCCTTAATAACCAAGTACTGTACCATCCATTAGATTATTCAACACCGTATATAAGTTTAAATGTTCCTCTATTACTAGTCAATACTAGGATGTGATTTTGTAGCATGGAAAGTTGGACCTACGAGCAATGTTAAAATAAGATAAGATAAGATACATTTTATTATTGTAATCATTATAAAAGAAAAACAATAAACAGAAAAATAAAATAGTCAGAAGACTTTCTATGTATTTGACCTTAATAATGCCATATGCATAATATATTATATAACAATTGTATTTTTTAAAGATATTTAAACATTTTCTTGTTATAATAATATTAGCCATCACATCGTAGTATCTAGGCAATAAATCAGCTGATCGGTCACCTGACCTACTTACCGCTACATAAACCACGCTATTAGTCACGCTATAAATCATTCCCATTAAATACTTTATATTTGATTACCTAAATATTGTAATCGCCGATGATATACACAAACATTTCACTCCGACATCACTCCAGCCTCCCGTTCCTCCTCCCCGTCGAGATGTACGATGTCCTCGTGTTTCGACTACACGCGCTGCCACCTACAGTCCCAGTTCCCGGTCTACTTCTACTCGCCCGACGAGTTCGTATCGCGGTCGTCGGCGTTCACCATCGCCGCAGAGGTCAAAAGGTCGTTGATCGAAGCGTTCGGCCGATCCCCGCACATGGCCTACGACGCCGGACTCGCCTGCGTCTACGTGGCCGTGGTTAACGGTAGCCGAGCGCGCGTGTTACCCTACCTACGAGCCCTACCCTACTGGACGGGCGGGGGTGGGGCCAGCGGGGGGCAGAACCACGTAGTACTACAGCTGGACGGCCGAGCGCCGCCTCTAGTCGATATCGACTCGGCTATCGTGGTAGCGGCCGATCACGGGATGGGTGGCGCCCCCTATTACGACGTGATCGCTCCGCCGCCGTCGCTAGTCGCCGGGGGGGCGGAACAACAACCCCGCGGGCACCCGCTACCCCTACTGGTACCCGTACGACGACACTACCTGTTGTCTTTTCACGGGCGCGGGGGTGGCGCCGGCGCTGAAGACTTGATGCGAGTTCTGTCGCAGATGGAAGCGACCTTCTCACCGGGTAGAGGTCAGAGCGGCGGCTTCAAGTTCGTGTTCCGCTGCGACAACGACACCACCGCCAGCCCCGTTGCCGGCGACGACGAAGCTGATTGGTCGATATGCGACGATGACCACTACGTCGAGGATAACTCCACTTTCTCCCTATTGTTCGGGTCCGATACGCAGACATCTTCCACTCAATTTCAGGTACCGTTACTGTACGCAGATCAGTGTATATCGCGCCTAGTTTAGGTGGCTGATTCGTAATGTAATCTCCCACAATATCTGATGTATAGTTCTAAGCGTAATCTACGAGGTACAACGAAATTAATTATTCTCTCGCGTATTTCATAATTTATCATGCTTTTAGTAACTAAAATAGAACTCTCCGATGTTCACCTGGTAGAACATGCACGCCTATCTCTGGCTCTTATGCATTTAGATTATAGTTGCAGGTTTCCGACCTAATTAGTGAATCTTGCGTCTAACGATCTTAATTAGTTAACTCCACTAGGTGGCTGTATATAAATGAATGAATGAATATTTATTTAGACACAAAAATTAATGTAAACGTTCTCTTTGTATAAAAAAAATAATAAAAATAACAAAATACAAATAAAAATATAAATCAGTTGAAAATAATAAAATTAATTTTTATACATTAGATTTAAAATACGAATAATTTACATTAGTTCTTAAACGTACAGGTAGCGCCATAGATATTTATTATAGTTATACTACTCAGTAATACCTATCATTATTGAAAGTCTGTTCCTATACACTTTGTATAGAACATATATCATCTTTAAATACGGTTGCGGCCCCCTACAGGAAAGTCATGTCTACGAATCTGATGCCGCAGCACCCTTCCACCCTTCCACCACCACCATCATCATCATCGTCGTTCAATTAATATCAGAAACATTAATAATTTCATGCGTTTCGATGAAATGAAAAACAATTTATTTTGTCTAATTACGTATAATCGTGTGTTTAAATTTTATATATTATATTTTAATTTGAAATTTATTTATCTATATATAAAATTTATATTATAAATTGTTTTTTTCACTCGCCATCATTATATAACGTTGAATTATATTCACAATATACAAATAACCTGATCAATCGATCAACCCCCTACAGACGAGGTTGTACAGGGCGCTGGAAAGGGGCGCTATCCCCGTAATCCTATCGCCGCGCGTGGACGCCCTCACCCTGCTGCCGTTCTCGCCCCTAATCGACTGGAGCCAATCGGTGCTAGTGTTCGCGCCTCAGCGAGTCTCCGAGCTTCACATCGTACTGATGTCCCTGAAGGACGCAGACCTCATGGCGATGAAGCTGGCGGGTCGTCACTTATTCCAGGTACAGCGGGGGGGGGGGGTAGTAGAAACAATACCAATCATGTTGTACTAGGTAAATTCGTCAAAGTCATTTCGGGCCAAATAAAACGTAATTCGACTTAAACATATGGTACGGTTTGTGTTTTCCTCCTATCTCGATACAGACGAGGAGGATGCTGATCGTGAGGCTGGGGAATGATGGAGTGAAATGTACGCGTGTGTGTTTCTCGTCGGCGATTAATGAGAATGATTTACATCACCTAAGAGCGTGGTTTATGTAGCAGAACAGGCAGTCGGATGGACTGATGGTTTATACGAATACATTTATCTTAATACAAATTGACTTGCGTAGGCAGACTCCTATTACGGGTACAGCGCGGGATGGTAGATACCTATACCAGGTAACACGGATCTATTAGTAGGCTAATAGGGGTAATAAGGGTGTGATTCTGTTAGCCGGAAGCGATGACGTGGATGTGAGGTTCATAAAGTGCCCAGATTAACTGTACACTGACCTGATCTAGCCTACAGTACATGCTATACAACACACACCACCTCGTGCTATCATAGTAGTAAGATAGCCTAGCACGTTATATCTCCTGCTACATCTACAAATAGTAATAGTATTTATATACTAAATCGATGCGTGTGTGAACGCAAGGGACCCACCTCGAGAAGACACTGAATCGTGTACCTGTTATAACTAAATGCGATCAGCCCAGCGTAATACACTATAATAAGGGACCTATCCACTATAATATTGTTACGTTAAGTTTGTTATAACCTCTACAGAAACATATCTATTCATTTATTCGGTATATAATCAATTTATTTACGTTATGCAAATCAGTAGTATTAGTAACAGGTAGGGGCGCTGCAATAGGGGGGTTATGCCCCCCCCCACTTTAAAATCTAGGGGACCTCATATGTATTGATCCCCCCCCACTTTTAACACAACATTTATTTTGATTGGTTGGTCCCCTACATACAAAATCATTCCAGCGGCTCTAGTAACGATACATTATACCGTGTTAACACTGCTATACTATACAGACCAAGGTCCTCTACTGAGGCCTCCCCTTATATCCTCGTGTCTCGAGATATGGATATTACGGTATGACTCACGTCAGACGCGTTACATAACACATGGTTGTGATGAGTCATCTGCCTAGTATGCCTGTATTTAGCCTACTATTTACATGTGTATATATAGTATAGAGATACCTTAGTAATTAGCCTATTATGCCTGTGTATAATAATGCTTCATAATACACCCAATATTGATGTTAATATGTCCAAGGTCGTATTCTCTGAGTATTCTAATGCATTCGCTTAGTCATCACACACTGTGATAACTGTACACTTATTGTATTCCCTATTCGTGTGTATATATATATATATATATACATATCGTAAACATATTATAACACTATTACCGTAATGTATGTCACAATATAATAACAATATTAAATTATTACTGCGGTGATTTGCTATATGGGGCGTGGCTTATATGAGCTATATATGTGGGCGTGGCTTATAATAGCTATATACGGGGGCGTGGCTTATATTAGCTATATAAGGAGGCGTGGCTTATATTAGCTATATATTCATCCAATTAAAAGAAGTATGCTACAATGATCACATCATATAACAATGCAGATACTATCACACCTGCCCAGTGGGCAGTGCCCACTCTCTACCACTACCACCACCACCACTAATAGCATGACCATATAACTAGTGTACAGTGCTTTCTCGCTGTTTGGTGATAGTGTAAATCTACTATTTTAATATAATTATTTACATTCATATGTATTATCATTACACACGAAATAACTCCCCACGAGATCACTGGTATTCCATGCCCACCCTATTCCATGCCCACCCTATTCCATGCCCACCCCCATTCCATGCCCACCCTATTCCATGTATATCCCATTCCATGTACATCCCATTACATCGCTCCCATTATCTCTCCAACATCATATCATAACCTCCACTACCACTGTAACCACCACCACCGTTATCTCCACTACCACTGTAACTACCACCACCATAACTTCCACTACCACTGTAACTACCACCACCGTAACCTCCACTACCACTGTAACTACCACCACCGTAACCTCCACTACCACTGTAACTACCACCACCGTAACCTCCACTACCACTGTAACGTCCACCACCGTAACCTCCACTACCACTATAACTACCACCACCGTAACCTCGACTACCACCGCAGACCTACCTGATGGACACCAGACAGATGGTCACCTCCCTATTGGCCACGCTGAGGACACGCCTCTCTATTCCGGCCATACCGGTCAGAGATACTACGGCCATGAGCGTGTTCAATAGTACATTCACACCCCTAGTGGTAAGTGTGAACATTATTGTTAAGTAATGTAGCCATTAGTGTATTCAATGATACATTCACACCCCTAGTGGTGAGGTTGTTAGGTCTGATTATGTAATGGATGCGAGAGTGTGTTAATAATGTTAGACAATAGTTTAACTCGATATTTTCGACCATTATTGTTATAAAAAATAAATAAAACACGACATATAAAAGTTACTTTTATAACATTCTATATTTAAGTTCGTATTTTTCTTTGTTTATTTCAATGAAGTATGTTGTCGTTAGAAAATATTTTAAATTTATACTTTTAACTATATTTTTGCTTAAATAAAAAATTAATCAATCAATAACTTTGTGGATAGATATTCGTTTAGAAATACAGTATATAGGCCAAAGTTTACAAATAAATATGCTAGGTTATTAATATAAATTACTATTAATATAAATTAATTAATTATTTAATTCTTTAATTATTTCTTTATTGATAACAATGAATATCTTATGTAATAGTTATTAATATCGGTTGAAATTATGCAATGATACGAAAAATAATGTAAACATATTAAAAATATTATATTAGATAAATATAAACATTATTGTTATTGTTAATTTTATTTGGTGGAGTCCTTTTATCCCATCCAGGAACTTAGATGAAGTTTTCACTTACAACCATATATGGCTATAATGCCCATTCGAAGACATGTTAATGTTAATGCATCTATTGTTTTAAAAAGAACCGATCTTTTATTTATACACCATTATATAAGATAACTTCTAAATAATATTTAAGACCTATTTTAATGGTCCAGATGGGGCTCGAACCCGTGTCCTACTGCTTGTGTGTCTGACGCCTTAGCCAACTGAGCCACACAGGCAGTTTATCTTAGTTATTATTAAATAACCGTACAGAGTATGTGTTATATGTTAGAATATTTTAAAAACTTTAATGTTGTATATCATATTACAGAAAGAGAGTAAACATTATTTTGATCAATTTACATGTATAGAGATAGGGAACGTATTGTCTCCGTTTATTGAGTGTTTCTAAAAACATCTTTATTGAAATTTTTTTTTTAAATGTTGTTATATGAAAAGGACATTTATATCTACAATCTTAGAGACAACATTATTAAAAAATATATATTTTACATGTATAATAATAGACATACTTTTATTTTATTTTATGTTTTCACCAAAGTTATAAAATCATATACATCTTATTTATATTTTTAATATTGTCTCTCAGTGTATTGTGAATTGTGCATTCATATGTTATTTATATATAGAAAAAGAAATTAGTTGGATCACTTCAGTACTTTTATCTAAACACTCATTTATATAGGTAAACATAGCACCAAAATGTATTCCTAGTAAAACACATTTGAAAAGTAAACATAAATAAATTCAATAAAATTCAAATAAATTATAAAGTAATAAAATTATACATTTAGCTGGGGGATCTGCACTGTAGCCTGCGAATTCACAAGAGGTGGGACTATAGGCGTGGCTATATTCAAAATACTATAAACACTAATTCGATTATATAATACTGTAGATAGTTTTTTATAGAGATATTTAATTTAATTTGAATTGATAATTCGATTATATAATAGTTAACAATATTATATTTATTTAATTTATGTTATTTATTGTATTTGCATGCATGACACATGTTTATTTAAATGTTACATGTACATAGATAGGTGGAAATAGGTGGTATTTTAAAAAAGTTACTGGTCACTGAATATTAAATATTTTTAATTAATTTTTAGTATAATATATTCACAACATATAGCTCTAATTTATTCTTATTATTAAAAAATCTAAAATGAACCTAATATATATTAAAATAAGTATTAATAATAATCTATATGATTTATGACAATTTTATAAATTTATTATATATAGTACTAATAGTTAAGGTGAGTATCTACATTATTTAAGTAAATAAGATAAGTATCGATGTTATAATCTTTATTAAATATATATATATATATAAATATAAATAATAAAATTTTTAACCATAAGTTAATTTCCATATAAGTGACATGATAAGTATTACTTGATCTGATGTCAACCCTCATAAATTATTAATATATAATTATAGATTCATGATGTGTCATTTCGAAATATATCATATAAAAATGTCATTATTCTAGTAGATTACTTTTTAAGAATTACTTTGGTATATCAATATATATATTTCATATTATTATTTTATTTAATATACTTTATCTATGATATATAAATAGTCTAAAATAATAACCTATATAAATAGTCTAATAAATAGTCTTATAAATCTTATGTCCTTGAGAATTCATAGTATTATTATTTTATTAAATATATATATATAAAAGTATACTTTTATCTTATATCAATTGATCCTTAAGGACATAAGATTTATAAGATTAAGTATAATATATATATATATATATATATATATATATATATATATATATTATTTATATAGTATAGTCAAAGATTTTGCGAAGCAAAGATATAACACTCCCTATGCATGCAACGTAATTTAGTTATAGCCCCAACCGCTGCTAGCAGTAGTATCGAAATCACTGAAATAGATTTAGGTTCGGCTCTGTTTGCATACAACAATGTTTTCATTGCTCTATTAAATTACATGCAATATAAATTAGCTTTTACTCACTAAATATATACTTATAGCATTTAAAACATACATATCATATTTGTTTGTTATATATTAGTAATGAACACTTAGTTTTCATCATATAAATATTAATTTAATGCATATTCTTTAACATTTTAAAAGTGTATAGTTAAATACGAATTTACATTATAAACAACGCATAGTTCCTAAAAGTAACCCGCTATAGGTGGCACCAGGGTATTTTGTATACAAATTCGAATTACACGATTTCGCGTAAGTGTTATATCTTTCCTTCGGAAAATCTTTGGTATAGTTATATAGTATTTTGAGATTTCATAGTATTATTATTTTATTAAATATACTTTATGTATATATATTATAGTTAATATATATTAGTGTGAAACCCGCTTTCCTAACGTTTTTTAACTATATATACCAATATATATATATATATATGTATATATATATTATTTATATAATTATATAATTATATATTTATACACTTATATAGGTAGTATATATGTAGTATATAATATATACTAAATTTATAAAATTGTCATAAATCATATAGATTATTATTAATACTTATTTTTAATATATATTAGGTTCATTTTAGATTTTTAATAATAAGAATAAATTAGAGCTATATGTTGTGAATATATTATACTAGAAATTAATTAAAAATATTCAATATTTTAAGTGATCAGTAACTTTTTTAAAAGACCACCTATTTTCACCTATCTATTTACATGTAACATTTAAATAAACACCTGTCATGCATGCAAATACAATAAATAACATAAATTAAATAAATATAATATTTTTAACTATTATATAATCGAATTAACAATTCAAATTAAATTAAATATCTCTATTAAAAACTATCTACAGTATTATATAATATTAATCGAATTAGCGTTTATAGTATTTTGAATATAGCCACGCCTATAGTCCCACCCCTTGAGAATTCACCGGCTACACTCACTGGTAACCCATTTAGCTTATATAAAATCAGTATTATAAAGTAATAGTTTTATATTTTCTTATAAATATATAAATGTTATTTTTATAAAATTTATATATATTGTATTGAATTTATTGAATTGTTTGTTTATATGTTATATAATAATCATAGTGCCTATATAAATTTTATTTTTTTATTATATCATACTGTAATACAATATGTATTCAGCTAATATAAAATCAATATTATAAAGTCTATATAAATTTATGTTTATAGAATTAATGTATTATATATAAAACATTATATAAAAATGTATATTAGGTAGGAATGTAGATTTCAAAGTAAATAATTTATTTTATAAATAAAATAAATGTAAAAAATTCAGTTTTAAAATATCGAAATTGTGATTATATTATATATAAAGCATTATATTATATATAAAGCATTATATAATAATTTATATTATTTTGAATGTAGATTTCAAAATAAATAATTCATTTTAAAAAGGCATGCTATAGAAGATGCTTTTATGCTATTTATAAACTTATATCATAGATAACATATTCACAGTTACTAAATAACATATCATTTATCAATAGTACATAATAAAAAAATAAAATGTTTTAAACGATTTTAAAGAATTCACCCAATGCGACATCTCCTTAATATCCTTAATCACAATATACTAGGTATATTATGTATGCGACATATTCTAATATAAGTAAATTGCTTATTACTAGAAATGATTTATTCGGATAGGAGGATACCAAAGATATTGTGAAGTAAAGATATTGCACTCCCTATCTATCTCTAGTACCTCAAAATGTAAATTTAAAATGAAAAAACAACATTAACACTAGATGGCGAAATAGTATATGAAATGTTAAATCATGTGATATTTTAATAAATAATTGTTATTAATGTTATTAACTCACAACTTTTTTATTATTAATTATATCAAAAAATAAAATATGAAACTTATATTACTTTTTCATCCTCTTTCCAATGTTATCAATAATTTTATTCTAGTTTCAAAAAAAAAATCTCATTGCTATACATATAATTTATAATATATATCATCATTTATAATATACTATTATATTATATATAAAATATTATACTAATTATATTACATTAATATATATATATAGGTATAATATAGTGTTTAATTAAATAAATAATATTATATAATCATTATAATAATGTATAATCAAAAATGAAAAATCATTACGTAATATTCACAGCTCCAATTTGCATTTAATATGTTAATAATTCATAGTTTTAGAACATTTAAAATTAATATTATACTTTTAAACTTTGAATATAATATTCTTAAAGTATATTAAAAATAAATACTTATATTTGAACATATAATGATATAGTTTTCTATGCGAATTTTTTTATTTAAAATACATATACAATATTATCCATATAAAAGAATATTATTAAAATATTGACATTTGATGAAACTGACAGTTCAAAATTACAATAAATATAGAAAATTCTTATAATCAGACTAATACCGCTAGATGGCCATATCGAATTATTAGGTTACACAAATATACACAAGTGCAATATCTTTCCTTTGGAAAATCTTTGAGGATACTATGTATATATATAAGTATAGTATATACTATGTTTATAAGGATATAAGGATACTATGTATTGTATCCTCATGCAACAGTCGTATCAATATATATACCTGCCACATTTACACTGACTATCGGGCAATATAAAAAAAACACTTAAACAAATTAAAAATAAACTACATAGATACTTGAACTGGACTAACTAACTTTATGAACTTTAATACCCTCGCACGTTTCCATAAGATTAGTTCTTATTATTTTGTTTTAATTTGTATTACCGATGCGGTCTATATCAATTCCGAACAGTTTATTTAAAACTGGATGTTTGTGATTAAATAAATCATACTACTACCAAAGATTTTTCTAAGGAAAGATATAACACATACACGAAATCGTGTAATTCAAATTTGTATACAAAATACCCCAGTGCCACCTATAGAGGGTTACTTTTAGGAACTATGTGTTATTTGTAATGTAAATTCGTATCAAACTATACACTTTTAAAATGTTAAATAATATGCTTTAAATTATACCACTACTATAACGTGACCGTTCATTCCCCCCTCTGCCAGGATACCGAGTTCATCCCCCTGGATAGCATGGAAACTGATGAGAACCTCGGTCCTACTGAGAAACCCCTAGATTCACCCTCGTTTGTACACTCAGTATTGTTATGTGCGCTTTTCATTGTTTTAATACGGGTACAAAACTTATATCAACGCAAGCGAAGTCGGTTGTTATTCCACACAAACTAGTTGTACGATATATGATACATTGTTTAAGTTGTTTACACCGAATTGTTGTATTCGTTTTGCACAAAACTTATATACACCGATGTAAACTTAATACATTATTGTAAGCATAACTTATCGAACCAATTCAAATTTGTATACGAAAACATATAGAAATGGTTCCAAAACCATTTATAGATAGGACAACGTATATATATATATATATAACTATTCATTAGCCTAACGGAGCTTCGACATCGTGAGCAACCAACAATAATTTAAAATCTATTAACGATAATCTATTACGGTAATCGTTGCTCCTTATCCAACCATTATTCTATTAACCCTTACCCCAATGATCACGTTGCTACGATTACCCCTTACCCCAATGATCACGTTGTTACGGTCACCCCTTACCCCAATGATCACATGGCTACGGTTACCCCTTACCCCAATGATCACGTTGCTACGGTCACCCCTTACCCCAATGATCACATGGCTACGGTTACCCCTTACCCCAATGATCACATGGCTACGGTCACCCCTTACCCCAATGATCACATGGCTACGGTTACCCCTTACCCCAATGATCACATGGCTACGGTCACCCCTTACCCCAATGATCACGTTGCTACGGTTACCTCTTACCCCAATGATCACCGGTATCGCTCATCGCTGTCTACAGGTTTGATCACAACTTCACGACTCACCTAAAGAAAGACAAATACATCAGCGGAGACCCCTTCAGTCTGTACGCGTCCACTCCCTTCGACACCGACATCGTCGGCGACGCCCAGTTCATAGGTTATGTCCTTACAGCGGAGGTGATGTCCTTGTTTACGAATATCTCCGCGTGAACAATATTACATAATATATATTGATGTAAGATTGCATTATATAATGTTATATTAACTTAGATAATTTCATAATATTTCATTATGACACAATTGTATATAAATTTATAAATTGTCAACTATTTGTAAATTAGTATCATGGCCATTAGTAATAAATATCTCGATTGAAATAATTATTAAATTATCATATTTAGAGATATAAAACGTATTCAGTATTATTTATGTTACAATTATTTAATACATAGTTATGTAAGTATATAGGTGTAACTTTTTTTTCAATAGTTTACAATTTTCCTAGTGTTCGAATACCTCCAAATCTCTAAAAAAAATTTCGAGGAATACAGATATTTTCAAAACATGTCTTTAAATAGTTTTAAATCTTTAAAAAAATTCTTCGAAGACTTAACTAAAAATTTAAATATTAAAAAAAAAACTATAAAATAAAATTAATATTAAAAATAATATCGTATTTAATAATTATAGAAGAATATTTATAACATATACATATAATATTTACCACTACCCCTATGATATTTATGATTTTCAAATTTAAAATTGTAATAACCCTTAAAATCATTATTATAATTAAATATGTAAGGCTAAATAATTCTATTTTTAATATTGAATGTAACTCGAACCGACTTGAAATAGCTAAATTATTATTTTACACAAAATTAATTAATAAATAGCAACTTAAACCGATTCGACTTATATGAAATTGAAATTTATGAATATTTAAATTCTAAATTATTTTAAAAACTCAGAATCTAATCGACCTGATTTGACTTAATTTGAAATATTTGAAAACGTATAACACTAGTTAATATGCAATGTATATTACATTTGTTAATTATTATTCAAAATTATACTATAGTAGTGTTATATTCATAATATTATAAAATCACATTTAAATATCCAATATTATAGAGTAAGTAAGGTATTTAATGAGATATTTATTTTAAAATCATTTCTATATTTTTTCCAATTGAGGAATTTAGGCCGCACCCCTTTCCGATACACTTATCTACGCTAATAAACTCACTAAATATACTATCGTTACACTCTTACATCTCCTATATAGGTTCCTCGTTCGGATTCCGTCCAATAGGTGGCGGTACCGGGGGTAGTGGTCGCGAGTTCTCGGAATCTCTCGGAGGGGATAGAATCAGGGAACAATTCACAGGTTACCCGCAGTAGCATCATTGCAGCGTTGCATGTGTTTAGTAGGCACTATAGGCTTGCTGCATCACTTCGATTCAACTTTAATTTAAACTTAACTTAGAGATTAACTAATATACATGTAGCGGTACTACCAATCTGGGTGCGAGTTAAAGTTTAAATTAAATTTGAAATAAAACATCGTCGTAATAAATTAGTCTACTTCGAAATAAGCTTTTAATCCAAATGTAACTGAGTTTTACGATTATTATCGTGATAGTATAACCGCGGTAACCACTGCATTGAAAACAATAACAATGTGAACTGTTCTATAGTATCGCCACCTACATGTAATCATCAGGATCGCGAGCATCCTATCTCCTCTTACTTAGAATCTATCGATACATAACTAATACAAGCACAATGGTGAGTGACTCCTTTTATGCTATTTCAACGTTATTCCAACGTTATAAGTGCTCTGATCTGAGAGATGTGGAACCATCTCTTCTCAGGAAGGAATATATACACATACACACACACATACATACATATACAGTGTATATTATATGTGTGTATATATGTGTGTGTATATATATGTATGTGTGTGTGTGTATATTATATACACACACACACACACACACATATAAATATTTATATATACACATAAATACAAACACATACATACACACATATTATTGCATCTAAAACATATGCCTCACTATTCACAAATTCTACTACATCTACAAGTCCATATAACAAATTTTCACACATTCCCGTTCCTCTTACTCCTTCACTTGTTATTGAGAATCTTGATACTTCTCAACGGAATCTGCCTTTTCTAAAATATATTCTTTCCAAACTCGGCCTTGACCCTAACACATTACTACTATAGCTTTTAAATCTAACCGTGCTTTTCTTACATTATCTTCTCCTTTTATCTATGACGCTATAATATCTTCTCAAAATAAACTAAAAGACAGTAATTTCTCTAAACTATTCTTTAGGCCACAATTGGGGTAGAGTACTCTTTCATGCATGTTAATCAGGTATGGTCACGGGTCATAAATGTATATTCAATTATCGTACATCGCGTTATGAACTCAGACCATGTAATGATTCAAAGATTGATTGAAAATACGAACCGTTATCACCATCTTCGGATGAACTAGCTCTATGGGAGAAATCCTTTATAGATCATCGTCGCATATTTACCTTAGTGTAAACAAATACCTTTATAATAATAATGAATACATATGTCCACTCCTACCTAACAAATAGGGGTGCTGTAACAGGGGGGGCGGGCGGAATATATCCCCCCCACTTTAAAATCTAGGGGGATCTCCTATGTATTGGTCCCCCCCATACATACATCCTAGCTTCCGAATCATTCCCGCACCCCTACTGATAACACCCACCAACACTTACGCAGTGGTGATATTAACATACGAGAGGACCCAAGTTCTGCTCTCAGCGGTGGGAAGACTAAAGTCCCTGCCCTACCTTCACTCCGTGGTGGTCGTGTGGAACAGTCCGGAACCTCCCGCCTCGGACATCAAGTGGCCCGATATAGGGGTCAAAGTTCATGTGAGTACCGCCACCGCCGCCTTCTCCGCGCTTTACTACGATTATATCTACTTATATCTATAATTATTCGGTGAATACAATTATCTAGTATCAGTAAATAATGCTATCTCTTGAATATATAGTATTAATAATTTACGATAACAGTAAAATATTTTAATTTCTTTAATTTTTTAATTTCGTATTATTCTTTGTTTATGTCGATAATTATTATAACGTATATTTTCTATAGCAAATATTTATATTTTCGACCATATCATTGCTTAAATAAATTAACAATCATTAAATAACTGTATATCTCTAAAATATTCACTCATTTAATTATTTATGATATTAAATTTTCATATTTTATTATGAATCCAACTAACGCTCTAAATACTCTAAATCCTACAAAACCTTCACACCCCTAGTATAAATACCCTATGTTTCGAGTGTTTGCCCACCCTGCCTATAGCGCACATACCCTTAACACCTGTACTGTAGCAGTAACCCTGACAACACCCCTAATAACACACATAGATAATCAGGCCACCCGGGGGTAGGAACAGTCTTAACAATAGGTTCATACCCTACGACGTGATCAGAACGGAAGCCGTACTCTCATTGGACGACGACGCACACCTCAGACACGACGAAATCATATTCGGATTCAGGTGACTCATTCAACCCATCATCATCATCATCGTCATCATAATAAGTACATCATCATCACATCATCATCATCATCATCATCATCATCATCATCATCATCATCATCATCTTCATCATCATCATCATCTTCATCATCATCATCATCATCATCATCATCATCATCATCATCACATCGTTATCATCATCATCATCATCACCATCATCATCATCATTATCATCATCATAAGTACATCTTAGATGTACAAAATTCAATTAAAAGTGATTGTTATATTATCATATATGCACTATATTATATATATATATATATATATATATATATATATATATTTATATTATACTGTTTATGTTTTGATTTTCTGCCAGAGTTAACCAATCGTAAATGGCCACGATAGACCAATCAAACTAGTCGTAAATAGCCGTTATCTATTCTTGTTGAGATTAATGAGATGTAAACCACAGTTTCACTAGGCTAAAGTACAACTGCATTAAGTAACACGCATCGTATAATATATATATATATATATATTACATAATAAGGTTGGGGTTTCAGTTGAGATCAGTTTCTAAACTATGTCTATATCATTACATCAGAATATTATGTAATGATTCGTGTTCGATGAAAAGTATATCATATCAATTTTTAAATAATATGCACGCAGATAATAAACTGTGACGATACATGCTTTGAAGGTACAATTTAATTATTTTTATTACATAATAAATGTTATACGGCAGCCTAATAATACTGTTATTTAATATGCTAATATATAATATATATATATAACACAATACTTGATATAATATCAAGTAGATCTGGATAGAGTTCTAGTCTATCTATTATTTATTACATGTTATATTTGATATACCTCCATACTTGATATACCACCTAAACAGGCGAAGTTGTATATCAATGGTATATCGTGTATATGAATGAATGAATGAATGTTTATTTAGACACCTAAATAACGTTAAACTATCTCTATTGTGTAAAAAATATAAAAATAACAAAATACACAAAAAAAATATAAATCAGTTGAAAATAATAAAATTAATTTTTACGAATTAATAACAATACATATATATATATATATTTTTTTTTACAGGATCTGGAGAGAAGCCCGAGATAGAATCGTAGGCTTCCCGGGAAGATTTCACACATTCGACGTAAAGCACACTAGTTTTCTCTACGACTCGAATTACACCTGTCAATTATCCATGGTGCTGACTGGAGCTGCTTTCATACACAAGGTATGGGTTCGCCTACATCGCTCTCTCCTATACTAGTACTGGGTGTCTGTCACTCAAATGTTTATGTATATATCAACATAATATCAATAATATTATCAACATTTAATTGAATATAATAAATACTATATATATACTATATAACTATACTTACATATATATTATTATTATTATTATTATTATTATTATTATCAGATTTAGACAATTCCAGGGTAATTATATAAGCAGTATTGCTTATCGAGAAAATTACCCCTATACCCCCATATATACATTTAAATAAAAATTAATTTATTTATTATTAATTATGTAAATTATGTCATAAATATATATTGAAGAGATCCTGCTTTATAAATATGTTTTACAAAATTTTACAAAATTGATTAATTATCAGTTTTTATTTTTAACAATTATCATTTTAAATAGTATTATTTTAAATATAATAAACTAATATTATTTATAAAGTGTAAAATCATAATCAAACAAAATGTCCAACGTGTTTGAAATGATTCTCAAAATGATAATTTCATTAAGAACTGTAATATTTAACAGTTTTGTACAACAAAACTATCGTTTGTTTTTACATTACCATGTAATCCGGGTCAATTAAAGCTACAACATATTACGTAAGTGTAATGTCATGTGTGCGACACTGATGCTGAACGGTGTTATAGTATTACCTCACCGGTAAGTATGTCATGTTTCTTTTTATTCGATGAATCATTTATAATTCCTCTATATACATTATTACTACCGCCAATACATTAACTAACCCTTCCCCCTAATACCCAAACACCTACCATTTTAATACACCCTTGATATAACACGCCCCCCTCTCTACCCCCGCAGTACTACTACCACCAGTACACTAATATAAGCCACGCCCCCCTCCCGCAGTACTACTACCACCACTACACTAATATAAGCCACGCCCCCTCCCGCAGTACTACTACCACCACTACACTAATATAAGCCACGCCCCCTCCCCCAGTACTACTACCACCACTACACTAATATAAGCCACGCCCCCTCCCCCAGTACTACTACCACCACTACACTAATATAAGCCACGCCCCCTCCCGCAGTACTACTACCACCAGTACACAAACGTACAGCCGGCAGCTATCAGAGAGATGGTAGACAAGTTCACTAATTGTGAAGACCTCGCTATGAACTTCCTCGTATCTCACATCACAGGCAAACCTCCCATCAAGGTAACCTTGTAACCTTGTTACCTTGTAACCTTGTAACCAATTTGTTTAGACACCGCGATCAACATCAATAATGAGTTTTCGGCTGCGTTTCATATATTAATTATTATAAGCTATATTAAATAGATGTGTTTTCAATTTGACTTTAAAGGTGTATTTAAAGGTAGTGCTGCCATTGCAACCCATGCAAGCATATGTGATGTTAAACCTTTATATGCGTTGTATTGTAGTAATATTAATTATATCATATAAACATCTACACTATATCTAATAAGTATAGTTGTTATTATTAACTATTGTTATATCTTGTGTCACCATATATACCTTTGTATCTATACCTGCCTATATCATCGATATAAAGAAAGTGGATAAGCAATTGAATGTAGTATATGGCACTATCCGCTACGAGCGCTGCAGTCGAAACCCACTATCTGGCCCACTACTTTTTATTTATAATAATATGTATTTATCATATATATATTGATAATTACTACCAATTTTAATGTACTATCTATACTAAAAATAAAATTATATATTTAAAATACACCATATCAACATTCCTCGTAATTTTGTGTATTTAAATTGAAGATATAATACTATTTTATTGATTTTATTGATATTTATAATTTAAATCCATTGATGTAGATAGAAGTCACTTTAATCTATTTCGACGAAAAGCATACTATTTTAATATTTGACATATATAATATGACTAATATCCAATCAAAATCACTGATACCATTTTGTTAATTTATCGATAAAAGTGTCATTCACGTGTCTATCTTTTACATGCATTGCGTGCGTCAATTGTTTATCCACTTTCTTTATATCGATGGCCTATATACTAGTAATTCAAACGAGTCGAGTTTTTCGAGTCGAGTCGAGCCAGAGTCCGGCTCGAGTCGAGTCAAGCCGGACTGAAACTCGATCGAGCCAGAGTCCGACTCAATTCGAGCCGGACTGAAACCCTATCGAGCTTTTTTTAATTATTTAAATTATTTAATAAAATGTATTGAAATGTATCATATTATTAGTGTTTATATTTTCTATCATTATTGGTGTTATTTTAAATTTTAATTAATATAAAATACTTTTTTAAATATGAATAATTTAGAGTATTCGATTTTAATGCATGATCACATGAATAAAAACCCATATATTTGTAATTACAGATATTATTCAATACATTATTTTTAATTATAATATAAAAAAATCATTATTAAGTTATTATTAACTACTTTAGATTTCCAAGTGATATAAAACAGTACTAATTGTATATATTTTAATTTTATCTAACAATTAGTTTTTAAATTTTATTTTAATATTATCTTTTTGTATAATTATTATATAATACAAAAATATGTTTAATATATCATTTGATATAATAGTAAAGTAAATTATAAAACTGTATATTACATTAAGTAATCGTTAAATATCGATAATAGTGAATTATAATAATTATAATTATTAAATAAATATATCAACAATTTTAATAATTATAATTAATTTTGGGTAGGATTAATCATTTTTTCTAATTATAAAATGTATATTAAATTAAATATTTAAATAATTTATTAAAATAATATAGTATTGATATTGTAAGATATACAGATAATTATCATTATAATGAATACATATAACGTTGTTCGTTCTCTATTTGTAAAGTGTATATGAATTTAATATAATTTAGAATTTTACATTCAAATCATGAAATATATAATTCAATTCTTTCTCTTTTTTTTATATGAAATATACCATATAATATTATTTAGAATTTAACATTTTAAATCAATTTAGATATACCAGGGAGATATCCCTGGATATACTTAATAATAATATTCAAATTGTATGATATTATTTCTTATAAATTATGTAATATAATTTACACTTTTTATTTAAAATCAATTTCAAATATAATTATATAACATAACAAATTATATGTGAAAACTAATATATTATTTACACTATGTAACATTTATATTAAATATACCACATAATATTAGCAAAGATTTTCCGAAGGAAAGATATAACACTTACGCGAAATCGTGTAATTCGAATTTGTATACAAAATACCCTGGTGCCACCTATAGCGGGTTACTTTTAGGAACTATGCGTTGTTTATAATGTAAATTCGTATTTAACTATACACTTTTAAAATGTTAAATAATATGCTTTAAATTAATATTTATATGATGAAAACTAAGTGTTCATTACTAATATATAACAAACAAATATGATATGTATGTTTTAAATGCTATAAGTATATATTTAGTGAGTAAAAGCTAATTTATATTGCATGTAATTTAATAGAGCAATGAAAACATTGTTGTATGCAAACAGAGCCGAACCTAAATCTATTTCAGTGATTTCGATACTACTGCTAGCAGCGGTTGGGGCTATAACTAAATTACGTTGCATGCATAGGGAGTGTTATATCTTTGCTTCGCAAAATCTTTGATATTAGTATAGTATATGCACATATTATTTTAAATAGTGACGATATTATTTCTTATAAATTATATAATATAATTTAGAATTTTACATTCAAAATCAAGAAATATATAATGCTATTCATATTATATTTGTAAATTATATATGAAATATACTATATATTATTATTTAGAATTTTACATTCAAAATCAATTTAAATATACTTATTAATAATATATTCGAATAATATTTGAAATAGTGATGATATTTTTCCCAAAATTATATAATAATATTTAAATATTGTCATTTAAAATCAATTTAAAATATAATTAGGAATAATAATGAATATTAATACAAACAGATGGTAATTGTTATTCTTTCCAGTTATACATTGTATTATTACAATGAGGTTTAATACATGAATATACTCTCGGAATTTTGTAATATATATTTATTCAAATAAATTCAAATATATTTATTTAAATTCTAGGATATTTGAAAAAATCATAGAAATGGAATTTTTTTTTAAATGTTAAAAATCTTTGCAATAATCTATTTATTTCAGTGGATTTGTGGAACACATATATGAATTCTTTTCTATCAACAGGGGAGCTAATATCTAATACATTATTATAGCGAAGCTTCTTCTCTATCACTTCGTTCTCTATGCCTTTAGAAATGAAAACACTGAATATTTGTATTTAATAATTATACACCAAACAATGTCTAATACACATTTATAAATATATATTAAATATATACTAATTAGTATACTAATATGTCTATTTATTACCCCATATCGTCGCCCCTATACTAACATTCCCTGGCGCCACGTATAGATAACATATAGATTGTATTTCACTGCATATCTCTACATTAATAACCCCTCTCTCCTTATAGATATATCACATCCTAATGAACATTCCTCTACATAATCCTCCAGTTATACCCCCTCATATCACCGCCCCCCTCCAGATAACCTCTAGATGGACCTTCCGTTGCGCCGGTTGCCCCCAAACCCTATCCTCTCACTCCTAACCCCCCCACCCCCCTCCAGATAACCTCTAGAGTGACCTTCCATTGCACAGGCTGCACCCAAACCCTATCCTCTCATTCCTAACACCTCCCTCCCCCCTCCCCCCTGCCGCCCCCTTCAGATAACCTCTAGATGGACCTTCCGTTGCGCGGGCTGTCCCCAAATCCTACCCTCTCACTACTAACCCCCCCACCCCCGCCCACCCTCCAGATAACCTCTAGATGGACCTTCCGTTGCGCGGGCTGCCCCCAAACCCTATCCTCTCACCCCTAACACCCCCCACCCCCTCCAGATAACCTCTAGATGGACCTTCCGTTGCGCGGGCTGCCCCCAAACCCTCTCCTCCGATGCAGGCCACTTCTCGGAACGTCACCGCTGCATGAACCTGCTGCGCGCTGCGTACGGCTACCTGCCCCTCAGACACACTCAGTTTAGGGCCGACTCTGTGCTGTTCAAGACTCGTATCCCCCACGATAAACAGAAGTGCTTCAAATATGTCTGAAACCATTATCACTACCACCTGTTGCCATCCCTACGTGTATATATATATAGTATATATATATATATATATATATATATATATATATACACTCATATTTATATATATATAATATATGTCATATATATATATATATATATATATATATATATTATTGTCAGATTTAGGCAATGCCTGGGTAATTATAGAAGCAATACTACTTATCAAGAGATAATTACCATTTTATTAACAGGATAACTTTCATTATAGATAAGAATAATATATAAATAATAATGTTATAATATTATGACATATATATTATAATGTGGATATATGATAGCATGATATAATAACGCTCTATTTTACCCTATAGTGTGCAACACCTGATTGGTTATAACACGAGCCCCTTAATTCTACAGTACAAGCCTGCCATTATTAAGTAGGCTTTTCTAAATAAATATATAAATATATATATATATATATATATATATATATATATATATATATATATATATATATATATACGTATTTATTTATATATATATATATATATATGTTATGAGAAATTATCAAATTTTTAAATAACCGTTTATATTTTTATATTATTCCTTTATAAAACGATACATCTGATCAAAAGAATCATACCTATGCAATATTATACCTTAGTACATGTGCTTTATAATGTTATAAATGTTCAATATATTTTATATTATGTATATTAAATAATAAATAATCATAAACAACTTATTATTGATTTATTTTGTTATTGCAATACATGTATTTAAAAAAATAACACAAGACTAGTTTAAAAAACCATCAATATAATAGAATTTTTATAACATTTATTGACTCAATTATACTAATTTAAATCGTTGCTTATATAACAGAAAGGAAGTATGTTTGAATACTTTATTGAAGTTTGGATGAGTTTATCTTACTGCATTATGGGATTGTAGTACATATTTTAGCTTAATATTTTATGTAAAAACATCCATGTAAAATTGTTAATTTTGTTCTTATTTTATATTTATCAATTTCTATACGATTTAATTAAATAATGCTATAGCATTATATTATTTAGAATGTTGACAGTATCAACTTAATACTAATAATATAAAAATATTTTAAAACGAATTTAAGACAACAATTTATTTATAAAAGATGCATATTTAAAAAAGTGAATGCATTTTTAATTTAAATATAAATTAATATTTCTGATTTTTTGAAACCATTGAAATATAAATTAACTAATAAAAAGTATGTATTTCAAAGTATAATAAGTTATATCTAATGCAAGCAGTCCTTTCCTTGAATAAGCAAATTAGTGTTATAGTTTTTATTTTATAGAATACATTTTGTATTGCCTGTAATTTTACAAAATAATCAATGTGGAATTGATTTATAGCAATCTATTAACATTTTATCTTTATAATTCTCTTTCTCATATTGAAAATAATTAAGATAATGTGTAGTATATAATACATAGTTAATTATCAATATTGTTATTTTTATTTGGTGGAGTCCTTTCATCCCATCCAGGAACTTAGATGAAGTTTTTCACTTATAACCATATATGGCTCTAATGTCCCTTCGAAGCCGCTCTCATGTTAAGGCATCTATGGTTTTAACGAGAGCCGATCATTTATTTATACACAATTATATAAGATCACTTCTAAATAATATTTTAAGATCCATTTTATAAAATTAATTAATAGTCCGGACGAGGGTCGAACCCGTGTCCTACTGCTTGTGTGTCTGACGCCTTAGCCACTGAGCCACACAGTCAGTTTATAATATATATATGTGTATGTCTAATATATCGAATTCCTACTCACCCTTATAAAATTAAACATGACTACTATATTTCTCAAATGGTTTTGTATGAAATGTATACATCATCTAGTGTATGTTATCTAAAATGTATCAAATCCTAAGACTTAATTAAATAAATAGCTATACATTATTTAATATTATTTATAATATACTAACATATGAATTATATTAAAAGTTGAACAACTTATTATAAAATTTGTATATCAAAACATAAACGAATGTAATGAAATAATCGACGTTTTTATAATATTTTAATAATCTTAAATAACTATTTTGCATAGCAAAACATACGATGGCCGATCTAAATACTAATATATCACAATATAGCACGTGTAAAAAGATAATAATTCGTGGGGCCCGGTTAATAATAGAGTTCCTTTATGTTGACTTCATTACGATATTCTCCGTTGGTGTATTACATCTATATGGTATATCTTCTCTCCTAACAGTTGTACAACTACTTAGTCCTACCGTACAGCTAAGTGTGTATACATCTGTTTTCAAATAATCAAGTTGTAGGTTGTAATATGTCGATGGTTACTTACGGATCTAGTGAATATTGCACCAGTAATTAGTGATCATTAGTGCAACGATTATAACCAAAGAAAGTAAGACTGCATCGGATCTAAGTTCTTAACATAACTGTATACTATAAACTATCTCCACGTTACATGCAATCAGTTACATATGTATTTTCATATTATTCATAATATCACCGTTACAAGTAGTACAACATTAAGACGTCAGATAAACTATAGTTTATACATATATGTAACCCTATTGTAGTCGTTAAACATCGATACCTAGTTACCTGGGCCCCATGGATTTCAACCCTAGGGCGGGGGCATGTCACTTAAAGCTGCATGTACTACATACACTATCTGAATTATTAGATGCCGAAGAGCTATAGAATTAGAAAGCAAGTGTTTATAATATCACTGATGCGAAGAGATTAATATAAATGGAGAGTAACGTTAGATTCTAAACAATTGTTTCACAAACAAATACACAAGAGACGCACACACATTATAATACAGTCGCTCGGTATTGATGCTGGATAACACTCGCATGATGAACTGTAATGATAATGCACCCGCTAATACAACGGCTCCTCATATAATCCAATGTTTTATTTTTATTTTACTTCTACGCTTATTTCTTGTTTTTTGTATCGTGTCGATTTGTCTTACTGTTATCACATTTATATATTTTGTTTATATATGTTATATAATAATGTTGTTTTTTTTTTATATATATAACCAGTAATTCAATAAACTTTTGATCTATCTATCTAATGATTTCCATCGTGCTTTACATGAAATACAGGTAATAATAATAATGTCACTGGTAATACCAAGACCTCCTATAACCGAGGTTATAGGAGGTCTTGAATACAGCTCACATACAAATAGAATTCTAAATCTCCTCGTGATTGAATCTATAGTTTTACTCTCCTTTTATTGTCAGTGACATTATAAACACTTTCATTCTAATTCTATAGCTCTTGTGCATATAATGATATAGATAGTGTATGTAGTACATACTATGTACATTTATAACAATAGCTAATGTATATATATTTATGTGTAATAACTATGTAATGTTTAAATATATATAAATATGTGTATATGTGTTTCATCTATATTTGTTATTTTTAAGTCTATGATATACTATACATAATCCAATATTTATTTCTCCAAATCTAATTACTGATCATACTTATTCTCTTTATCATAAAACCGAATAAAATAACTATTTTCAGATTTTAATAATTACTTTTCCTACCTAATAACATCAAATATTCAATGATTATCCTATATATCTTGGCAGTCTCATTTTAATAATCTTAACAAAAGTATTGATATCGTACATCAATTGTTTTAACACTTTTAAATAATATAAATCATCAGAAATGATTTCATATTATTTAGAATGTATGATTGTTATTTCATAGGCACCTTTTAATTTATTAAATCACATATATTATTATTGTTATCACCAGTTAGTTACTAGTATTCCCAGCTATTACTTACATGAAGCTTACTACCCACTACCATTATTTCCCGTAATGTTTGCTAGAAATTTAACTAAAATTCTTAATATCCAGCAACTCGACGGAAATTTAGTAACTTTAAAAGTGGTATCCCCTACAACTTGCTAGAAAATCACTTTCTAGCAAACATTTCCGTAAATAATGGTATTGGGATAATCCCCTTAACAAGATGCTTACATAGAATTCATTACATATTAGCAACTCCGTGGAATACTCTATAACTTTGTATAGCACTATTTGTGATTTAGTTTATATCTACATATAAATCTACATTAATCATTCACAGCATGTACAAATGTTTGATGAATCTACAATTTTAGAAATTACAAACATATATTATAAAAAATAAACCTATTTCGGAAATATTTTTTTAAACTTCATTTAAATGTATATACAATGCGTAGATAAATACTGTTGAATTGTTGGTTTACATTGTGTTGATTAATGCAATGACATTATATATATATATATATATATATAGATTTAATATGAATATTTTAATTAGCAGAATTAATTACACACTCGTAATTTATGAGAAAACAAATAGCAATAATTCAAATAAACAATTTATTATAAAATAACAATATAATACTATAAAAGTTGTATAAAGTGAATGTTTTCATAAAACAAATCATACATTGATGAAGATGTAACAAAAGATGATATCGTATAATATTATATAATAATACAAAATAAAACACACTCAATAATAATAATAATAATTCGATACGTAATAGAAAATCTGTATAAATAAAACGAGAGTATGAATGTACGTATGCGTGTATGTGTGTATGTGTGTATAATCAATACTAGCATTATCTACGTTCACAGCTACATGTACGTGTAACTATGTGCTTATATGTGTTAGCTGAGCTCGTGTAATAATGAGGCATCGCTAGTAGTAACCATAGCAACTGGGTTTACTACTGCTTAATACGGTACCCATAGCAACTGGGTTTACTACTGATTATTAGAGTAAACATGGTGAGTGCGTTTACTAATAGTTATCCAGTAAACTGGTTTTAACATTGATCAAGTGACGTCAATCGTGACCAATCAGCCTTTATTATATAATTTAAATTATATATATACGATGCATCATATAATATACGAATATTACGTACGAGACGTTATTTGGGAACGGTTAACATGGTAGATTTCAGTTGTAATGGTGGTACGTTGTAACCATGGAAACTGTATGTTTAGTTCTAGTTACTAGAGCGTGGTTACTAATGCGGGGCGGGGGGGTAGCGGTGGTAACTAGAACGGCGCCATCTATTGGTAACTCTATATCGACTAGTGTAAACTAATGCGGTTATTGGAATAGGGCTAAGAAGTGGTAGCTATGGTATTATAGTTACCACAAGTTATATGGTTACCATGCGCTTATTATAGGTTACCACGGCAACTCCATAGTTATGTTGTTGTGGTTACTGGAGGGCGGCTGTAGGGGCTACATCGACATGAGATATCTCCTCATCGTTGTGGTATTCTTCGTCGAGGGGCTGGAATTCTATGTTTAGCTGCGTGGGAAAGGTGGCTTTAGTATCTCATTCATAGTGTGCATATTATCCGTGGTTATAGATCAATAAGTAGATACAGATCTAATCACTAGTGTAAAGTGTAAAGCGCTGTTCACATGAGCAATCTATTTCAGCAATTTCGCAGTTTAATACTTAAGAATTTCCAAATTGTAATAGTATATGTTTTTTCTACGATTATTGCTAAATGTTCTAATCCGAATTTATTCTAGTTTTTGTGACAATTTATGCAATTGGGAAATAAACGCACGCACAAGTATACTGACGATTATTAATGCATACGCATTTACCTTTCTATGGGTCAATCTATTTATAATCTTATAAGTGATTAATATTAAGTTATTTAAGCGTCTACGAATGTTAATAATTAATAATTATTAAATAATAATTATAATATATAATTCTTTATATAATTATTAAATTATGAATATATATATATATATTACCACTTTATTATTATACAATGAACTTAAGTTCATAAGTTCATAAAATGTATGTATTTTTAAGTATTCTACGTGAAAATTGTAATAATAGATTGCTCATGTGGCAGACTAAAATTGATACCTAGGGGATTTTAAAACTGGAATTATTAAGTTTTCTATTGCGAAATTTCTGGAATAGATGGATCATGTGACCAGCGCTTAAGGTGATCTGAAGAGTGGGCAGTGGTCTAATGTAGTGGGCAGTGGTCTAATATAGTGGGCAGTGGTATCATGTAGTGGGCAGTGGTATGATGTAGTGGAAAGTGGTATAATAAGGTAGGCAGTGTTATAATATAGTGGTCAGTAGTATATGTATTGGGCAATAGTATATTATAGTGGGCAGTGACCTAATGTAGTGGGCAGTGGTATAATAAGGTAGGCAGTGGTTTTAAAGTAGTGGACAGTAGTATAGTGAAGACATCTAACAGTGATGACATCTAACGGTGATGACCCCTAATGCAGTATTGACCCCCCTTCAACTATTGACATCTAACCTCACTACTCGCAACGGTGGTCATAAGACCGACCACCAAACAAAACAGAGACACCGCGATGAAGCACGTGAACAAGAACATCTCAATGTAGTAGATCTCGCTAATCTTGGTGACCTTGTCGCAGTCCTTGAACCCGGTATTCTAGGGTCGTTGGGAGGCGGGGTTAGTATCGTGTACATCGCTATGTACCAGGGATGTAATGTGTGTAATAGATAGATAGAAAGATAGATATAGTTTATTGTTTAAAATAAACAAAATTACATAAAACAATAATAATAATAAAAAACAAATAACGAATATAAACGACTATATATAATGATTTATAAATGCCATGTTACATATGGTTAAGATATAAAATTAACAAATGATGTAATACAAAAATAAAAAAATAATAATAAAAAAGTAATGGTGGGGTAATACTTGGGATTATTAATTAATAACTGAAATTATTAATACGTATAATGATCATGATAATCATGATAATGAATGATTATTATGAGTTATGATTATAATTGATTACAATAATGAATGAATTCATATAATAACTACAATTAATAATATATAACGGAGATGGAATAATTGAGGTATAATATTTAATATAGAGATATATATGAATACATTCATGGATATATATATATATATATATATATATATATATATATATATATATACACATATGAATATACACATGAAGAGAATGAGGCACATTATTAGAGAGATGGTGTATGCAACCTTCCATCTGATCAGGGTGCCAGTCGTGTTAGAAATAATGTACTTGGTGTGGTGCATCTTTAAATCACTGTACACTCCGTGATAATAACTGTAGTGCCAATATTACACGTAAGTACATATATATATATATATATATATATATTATAGGGTAAGGGTAATTGTCTCGACAAGCAGCAATGCTTCTACAATTACCCAGGTACTTGTACCTAAATCTGATAATAATAATAATAATAATATGTTAGAAATGTATAAAACTAAACTATATTCTGTTATGATTCATCCATTCATATACACTTCTATAGTAATTATGAAATAAATATATTGATAATGTTTATAGATATATAGCCCTTTAGAAGAAAATATTATATAAAATTCATTATAATTTAACAGAAAAAAATATTAAAATTCTTCTAATAAATATATTGATTATGTATATAGATATATTATATACGTACATATACAGCCTATACATATACTGTCTATTGCTAACTCTTGACAATGGCACCACCGATGCAGTATTTGACAGACAGGTAGATCAGCACGCCCCTTTGAGACGTGCAGGGGCCATACGGAGTAGAGGGCGGTGGCAAAGTTACCCTTAGCCCCCATTACGGCCGTTTGACCGAACAGGACGAGGATACTGCTGATGGAGAGGATGAACAACTGTGCGGGGGGGATGGGGTTAATAGTGGGAGTGAGGGGGTTTAATAGTGGAGGTGGAGTTTACTATGGGGGTTATGTGAGGCTTAATATGGGGCTGATGGAGAGGATGAATAACTGTGGGTGGGGTGAATGGGGTTAATAGTGGGAGTGAGGGGTGGTAGGGTTTAATAGTGGAGGTGGAGTTTACTATGGGGGTGATGTGAGGCGTAGTGAGGAGGAGGTTGGGTTTAATATGGGGCTGATGGATAGGATGAACAACTGTGGGGGAAGTGATGCTTAAAGTGAGCGTCAAGAGGAGAGCTAACAACTTTGGGGGGGGGTTAATTAGAACAAGCTTTTATATGCTCACTCCGGGATATAATACTTCTAAAAAAAACCAAACTAAACCAACCAATATATATATACATATCTAGCATATTTTATGTTTAATTCAGATGCATAACCAATGACACAGCTGTAAATCTAAGAATGCACTTAATATAACAACCACCCATGACTGTGCTGTTGAACAGACCTCCCAACTATTAGTGTGTATGAGATCACTGTTATACTTCACAATGATACCTTTAGATCACATGTAGAATGGGACACACATGAGGGTGCCTGAACCACATGTGGTGAGCCATATGTGCAGTAGTGGCTGGTAATCAATGCAGTATGGATTAACAGGAAGTTAACCATGTGTATATCCATTATTACCATTAGTGAATACATACATATATGTATATATAATGTCAACTATGTAATACATATTATAATATAAATCAATATATATATATACAAATATTGATTTATATTATAATATTTATTAAATATTTAAATTATATATATAAGTATATTGTATATGGTAGATATAAAAGTGTCGACATAGGTAGAATACCTGCCCGATGAATCACCACGCAGGTGAATGACTAATCAGTATAGATTACCACACACACACACATAATACGTGATTAATGGTCACATTCATACAGGTTTGTGTGTGTGTGAACTACAACACTGAAATGTCACTCTGTACTTATAGAAACTTATTTTGTATATATATAATATATATATATATATATATATATATATATATATATATATATATATATATATATATATTATATAATATATGTATATATCAAAATAAGCATATGTACTGAATAACAATATGTATACGTATATTTGAAAGAGCTAAATACGAGAAGGTAAATAAGTACATAGTCACGATATCACTTACAATGAACGCAGTTAAGGTGAGATGTATATAGCGGGGAAGTTTGAACGTACGGTGTTCGTAAGATAGACAGTTGGGTAGTTCACTTATTTACGTGTGTTTAAGTCTTATAATAATAACTATAATACATATTCATAACTTTTTATTAAACATTTACAACAGGATTTATTATGGATGAGTGGGTACAAATCTATTTTTAGAATCAAGCATGACTAATAGCGACATATTTTATCTGAAAACTATTTGAATACGACATCAGAACTTTCGATGATTCATCAGAACATTACACCCGTATTGTACTCGGGTAGATTCCAATTTACATACATAGCACGGCTGGAATGTCCCACAATTACACGGAAGGACGGTGATGGTATTGTACTACGGCCCCGTTACTGGCTAGCTATGTTGTACATTGAGATGATGATCACTGTCATAAAGCCTGACCACTACAGTATTGTACTACGACCCCGTTTACTAACGTATCTACGGCTCTTGTTGGAGATAGTGTACAGGGCGAGGATAGCGAGGGTAGTGGATGGTACCCCTGTCCACCATAGAGAAGGGCAGTGGCGGTGTACATCTCTCGAATAGAGGCCGTGTATCAACGCTCCTAGCAGAATCATCGTGAAACCTGGCCGAGTAGGGGGCTGCGGGTTAGTGGCGTAATATTGGGGGCTGCGGGTTAGTGGCGTAATATTGGTGGTGGCAGGTTAGTGGTGTAATATTGGTGGTGGCAGGTTAGTGGCGTAATATTAGGGGCTGCTTTTTATTGGTGTAACATATGGAGGTGGCTATGTTTAGTTGTGTAACATCGGAGGCTGTTGTTTAGTGGCGTAACGAGGGGGAGGGTCGATGTTTAATGGTATAACGCGGTGATACTGATAATATACATAATGAATCATGTGATGATTCATGCGATTTATTCAAATATCGAGGTAGGTCGATCTATTTTAAATTAAATTAAATTTATTATAAATTTCGTATAAAATATTTGTATTATTGGTGTATCTATTACCTAAATCTAATAGCTGATGGTAGATACATAACACCCGTTGTGTTAAACTCGAGAGAGAACACTAATTTATCATTAAATAATGCAATATGCCCGTACAGCATTACAGGATCACATTTAGACATGTCAATTAATTCAGTGCCTATTGCAATCTAATTATAAATGTTTACCTTCGAGAATTATAATTAGATTAGCTATAAAAAGTAACACCAGATTAAAACTCACTATATTGATGATAATCATCTGGTTAGATTCTAAACCATCTTCATAGTCTAGACATTATGTAATATCTCACTATGGTAAACAAGTACTGCGGTCATCCATTGTTATGTTATTGCTAGACCAGGTGTGAGGGGTGTGAGGTGTGGTCAGGGGATATGTGGTCAATTCACAGGTTATGTGTGTATAAAATGTACATGTGTATACATATGTAGAGTATATGTGTGTGGTGTATGTATATATGAATGAATGTGTATATATATATATATATATATATATATATATATATATATATATATGTATGTGTATATATCTGAACTTAATGTGTATATGATTTATATATTTAGGTAAATGTTAATGCACTTGTATGTATTATTATTATTATTATCAGATTTATGTTTTGACCTCTGAATTACACATACAAGAAAAATGCTTATCAAGAAAATTATACTTAAATATTATGACAAACTCTACAATATATAAAGTAATATTTTACATGATTGGAGTATATGTATACACAGGTAGACAAACCTATACACAAGTAGACAAACCTATACATAAGTAGAAATATCTATACACAAGTAGACAAACCTATACACAAGTAGACAAATATATACACAAGTAGACAAATGTATACACAAGTAGACAAACCTATACACAAGTAGACAAACCTATACACAAGTAGACAAACCTATACACAAGTAGACAAACCTATACACAAGTAGACAAACCTATACACAAGTAGACAAACCTATACACAAGTAGACAAACCTATACACAGATAGATGAACGCGATGGCAGCCAGCAGTCGTCGCGTGTGCCTCGTCATCTGAACCCGCGGTATGAGCTCGTTGCCGCGGGTCTCCTTGAACTTGAGGTCGTGTAGGGTATCCTGGGCGAGGTCGGTGATGCTGGCCACTAGACCGGCGGCCATGGCGCCACTGTCTCTTAGGCTGTTGTTGTTGTTGTTGTTGTTGTTGCCGGGGGCGGGTATCGTAGTGGAGGCGTAGACGTTCCGATTGATGAGGTCGAGGTCGTCGCTCGTTTGCTACGAGAATGGAGGTCACAGTGTTACTATAGCGTCGCGTAATGAATATACATATCTATACATATCTATACATATCTATAGATTGATTGTATAATGTTTAAATATATGATTCCATAATAAACATAATAAAATATTGATCTTATGAAAAAGGTTTTCAGAAAATAGTTATTTAAATATTAGCTTATATACTCTATCCACTATATAAATGTCTTATATGGTACAAATATATATATATATATATATATATAGAAGACAATACATATACATATACGATCAACTGCTGGTAATAATAAGGTTCCAAATATATGTTCATAGTGTATTAGTCACTAACTAATCATGTGTGACATAATTGTAATGAATCATTATTAATGAGGTGTTAAATAACAACAAACATAGGTATATGCAATGTGAATGATTACATACTTTCTAATGCATAAATAATTGAGTGTATCATTTAAATAAAGTCATATATGACTTTATAATATATTGTCTTGAGTTTGTAAGGTTTTGTTAAGGATATAAGAAACATATTATATATATATATATATATATATATATATATATATATATTTATTAATATATATAGAAATGATTATTCAAGCCTTACAATATATGCTGTTCTAAATCTAATAATATTATTTAGAATATATTACCCCCTAGTGAGGGTATGGTTCTAGAAGAGAATAGAGTTTATATGAATGAGTATACATGATTTATAATGGGGTCATTATGAATCTAAATGGTCTACATTAATTATAGTTATGAAATAGTTTCATGAACACTTTTATTCATATTTATCTCTTCATCTAAATAATATAAGTTTCTTTTGTTTCAGCTATATGTTTCTTAAATGTATATATAGCTATTATGTCCCATTAATTGAACTAACATGAACATTGTAGGTGCAAACATTTTAAAAATAATTATATATGAATCATAAACTATGATATGATATAATTAATGAATATATTACTAGAATATTAACACCCTTATTAATAATCCTATTTATAATCTTATTAATAATAATAACCATTTCGTGAGTGGCCTCCCTATGCTCCGATGAAGTCATTGTTGATGATCTGTTTATATTGCACCTTCACTGGTTGCTATGGTAATGCGAGAATAGTAAGACTATAATGAAACAAGTATGCGAAAGTATTTAAGTAACTAATTATGTCTGAAAATCATTACGCTCACCGATATTTGATGATAAAATGTAAGTTATAAATAATTATAACTAGATAAGATAACATGTAATATCAATGCACGAGTTCGTCATACAGCTAATATAAGAATAGTAAAGCGTACTCATAATGTCTACAACGAACTTTCATGCCTATAACTAATAGGACATGCCAATAATAGTACAGATGATCATCGGGAAACCATATATACTGTGTAACAGCGGACCAATGCAGTCAGTTATACATTTCCCTAGACGGGAAGATAATCAATACGCGGAGTAAGTAGAGGTCAGATATCGGTAGGGGCTCAGACGTTAGTACAGGGCAAACGTTAGTAGAGGTCATTCATTAATAGAGGTCAGAGAATATCACACGCACGCACGCATTAGTCAGTTCGCCATGATCTATCAGCTGTACTATCTACGATCTAGGGACTATTATAATGACTCATATCCTAGATTATAATGTTGATATAAATGTTTGCACAACAGATTATGTTACCGTGTTTACTGAAATGCAGCATAGATAACCAGATTGCGGATATTATAAACGAATTAGAAACTATGAGCTATTAAGCAAACATATATATGTATATATGCAAATCCTCTTATGCATAAGCTACTGTTGCACTCTTTGATATATTATATATTTATGTAAGTTTCGTATTATAAATAAGTATAGCAACATAAATCTACTTGTAATACAAGTCGTGTATACATAATAAAACAAATGTTCGGTAGTACTAATCAGATTAGTCTTAGCTATTATAAGTTAAGATATATGTATACTGGTTATTGAGTTTAAACATAATATTATATCGCCGCATAATTTCATATGCTAATTTTAGATTCAACGGCTTGTTTACAATTGGAATTATTTGTATTTATTTTTAATAAACAAGATATCTAAATAGTATTATTCCTGTATCACTTATAATAAATATGTAATTAAAATAAACTTATTAAGTTTTAATTATCATAAATATTATATAAATATTAAATAGTAATCATAAATATTAAATATAAGGTTTTATGATATGGGCAATCACTGAATTATATTAAATTATTTAATTTAAATATACTCTGAAAATTATATGTCCTTATATAAGCTTTAGCTATAACAATCCTCAAAATGATATAAAATAATGTATATTCAATATGTACAATATGATATTGTTATATTAATCTGCCATTTTTTTTAGAAGTTTATGAAATAATCATTAATATTATACTATATATTATACTATATATATATATATATATATATATATATAGTATCAAAGTTTCAAATTATATTTAACATATAATATATGATATATAAATATGTATTATGCATCGTTATAAAATTACAACTGGCCAAAAAAATTGTAATGACAATCTAAATTTAACACCTAAACTTTTACTATAAATACATTAAATATTATAAAATTACAACTCGATTACAACTGGGTTTTAGTACATCCAGATATGTTGAAGTAGGTGATTTTAATTAAATATTATATTTAATTACTTAATTTCGCGAATCTCGAAGCAGGCCGCCGCTTATTATTATTAGAATGTCAGAGTTCAATTTTTATCTTGGGTTGTGTAACACAATGTGTGATTTTTATGGCTTGGTTTTATTTTGCTGTTTTTTTAGTTGCATTATATCCCCAAGTGAGCCTATGAAATATTGTGTTACCTATAACATATCTTATAATGCGTATAATATGCAGTAGTGCATATAATGTATGATATATAAATACCGCCCACCTTAAATTCTGACATTATCATAATAGCAATAGGAGATCTGCTTCGAGATATTCCTTAATTTAATTAGTTATATTTAATGATTTATAAAATTAAATTTACAATTTTAAACGTACACTCCGATGTAATGATAATTTTTGTAAATGTATTTATATGTAAATATAAATGTACTAGGTTTTAAATGATATAAATATAATTTAAATATATTTATCCACAATTTATTTATATAAAAATTGGATTATTGTTAAAAGCTTCGCGATTTGAACGCACACAAACTTGTTTATTCGAATTAGTGATTTTACAATAGCTTATGATTGGCCATTTAATGGCCCATTATAATTAGCGTATGTATATTTATAGACATACGCTAATTACATACAACGGCTTATCATTAACATATATATATATATATATATATATATGTGTGTGTTTTATAGGCTCACTCTGGATGTAATGCAGCTAAAAAAACCTAGCTATATTAAAACTAAACCCAACAAAACCAAACCAAACAAGTGAAAATAACTAAAACTACAAATATTAATGTTTGTAAAAACTATGATACGCTATTGTAAATTCACTAATTCGAATAAACAATTTTGCGGGCGTTAAAATCGCTCATCAATCGCGAAGCTTTTGACCAGGTACTTACAAATTAATAATTATGAAAATTATTATTCTAATAATTATGAAGCTTATTATAAATAGACCTACAAATATACATATTAATAACTATTGTTATTTAATTTTAAATACGATATATTAGTTTACTAACTTAGTTATATTATAAATAATCTATTTACAAGTTAATCATTGAATAAATTATGTTAAATTATAGGAAATAAGAAATTTACATAAATTATTTATTTTGTATTATTTATTTTTTCATAATATTAACTTCTTTGATTTTGGGGGTGTGTCTTAAATTGTAAATTATTTTCATTGGTATTTTGAAATATATCGCAATGGCGGGTAAATAATTTATTTTATAATTTGTAATATTATTCGCATTTAAGTTTAATTTCATTAATGATTAATATTATTATTAAGTAATTTATTATTCATAATACATTTTTTAATATAAACAAATCATTGTTTATTAATGATAGTTTAATATAATTGATATATATTATTTATAATAATTTTGTATTATTTATAATATTATTTTATATTTTAAAAATATCATATTAAATATGATATTTTATATCGGTTGGACAGTACACCAAATACACGAATACGCTCACCAACAGCGTCACATATATTAATAATTTGTTATTAAGTTAATATTTACGTTCCTTCGCTTCATTACTTTATTATAAAGTATATATCATATTATTTATTTGTTTACACAATATTTTAAATACAATCAATGATTGTAATATATGATGTAAAATATGATTGAATCATAATTTTAACTATTTCAAATATTTATTTTATAATGTAATTTAATATAATAACTTTCTTTAGATATACACAAATTTATATATATATAAAAACATATATATACACAAATTAATTAGCAATTATTATAGTATTATCAAAGATTTTGCAAAGCAAATTTATAACACTCCCTATGCATGTAACGTAATTTAGTAACATCATATTAAATATGATATTACTAATATTCGATGTCACTGCTAGCAGTAGTATCGAATCACTATGATAGATTTAGGCTCTGTTTTCATACAACAATGTTTTCATTCCTCTATTAAATTATATGCAATATAAATTAAAGCTTTTACTCACCAAATATATAGCATTTAAAAGTTTTACTCTATAATTTACATTTCATATTTGTTTGTTATAAATTAGTAATGAATACTTAGTTTTCATCATATAATTACTAATTTAAAGCATATTATTTAACATTTTAAAAGTGTATAGTTTGATATTAATTTACATTATAAATAACACAGTTCCTAAAAGTAACCCGATTTAAGTGGTACTGAGGTATTTTGTATACAAATTCGAATTACACGATTTCGCGTAAATGTTATATCTTTCCTTAAAAAAATCGTTGGTATTATTATAATATATAATCATTATATATTATTATTATTTTAAAATTATCACTCTTTTGGTAGTAAGGACAAACGGAAAATTAATTTTTTACATGTATATAAATTATAATTTTACTAAATAGTATAATATTATATCGATATTAATTAATGACGATTGTATATATTATTTATACAGTTCATTATGATATATTATTATATTGTTATCCATATTTAATATGATATGAAATTATTATAATTATGATCATATAATATATTCAATGAACAATATTATGTATATATCTATTTCAATATATATTAATATCATATTAAATAAGTGTCAATATTTATATTTATATAAATAAATATATAAATATAATCAACTATTCATAATTGATCATTTAAATTATACTATCATAGTAGTAATTGTATCATATGATAATCATATAATTACTATAATTTTAATGATACAATATCCAAATAAAAATAATTTTGTTGTTGAAATAAAGTCGCCGTTAATCAGTATACAGCACTCGTTGTACTACTCTATCTAATAGTTTGATTCCGAGTATCTATCATACTAACTACTTTATGTTACTTTACTTTATTTAAAAAAATATGATTTCTTTCGGAGCTTAACGAAGTAGCGCATATATTTTCAATCTATACGTGTGCTATATCATATATGTATAGAATGATCGTAGACGGCGCTACATCGCTACATCGATATACTTACTTAGTAAGTCTTACTTTAATAATGCATTGCTTTTTAATATACAATGGATACTTGCGCGCTTACAAATATATTTCAGTTTAGGTTGTAGTATAGCCACATGACTTATATATGTTATAAAGTCAGTTGTTGATATATCGATTAATGTAATGTACATGTAAATGCATTACATAAGGTACACAGATATATCTACATAAAAACTTAAAACTAGATTTTAGTGTCACGCTCTGTGTTAATTGCATAGCCTTAGCAATATCAATGTTCGTTTTTATGTTATTTTATATTTTTATCGTCTGCAAATTATATTTTGTTATTGTGCTATAGAATTAATGCCAATCGGTAATATAGCCGCATTCATCATTCTGCATGTCATCGGGTATGTACTGTTATTATTATTATTATTATTATTATATTAGATTATCATTGTTATATTCAACAGGTCTTTGTCTTAATAAAGTATACACGAACTCAACTTTGTTACAATTGGCGCTGCGAACAGGATACTTTATTAAGACAAAGAGTAATCCTTTAGCACACTACCAAACTTGCCGTAATGCAACAATGGAAATGAGATGGATTGCTCAGTTAGAACAGTTCGATATTGACATTAAATATAGACCTGGTAGGGAAAATAAAAATGCGGATGCATTAAGTAGACGGGTTCATATCTCCTCTATTCATCGTACATCTTCGCTTATACCCAATAGACTTAACCCGATTCATTGTTCAAACGTAGCTATAATTAGAGTTCCGGACAAGCGAATGCATAGAGTAGATGATAAGGTAGTAGATAAAATGGTTGATATGCAGAGTAGAGACCCCGTACTCGTTAAGTTACGAGAGTGGGTAAAAGGTGGTGAAAAACCCACTAATACGTCAGGTGAAATATCCGAATTACGTACTTTACTTCGGCATTGGAATATGTTTATAGTTATAGATAATATATTGTATAGGGAAGTGGTAAGGAGGGGAAGTATAAAGTTGCAGATGTTAGCTAGTCCAGAACTTCGCGAACTAGTTTTATCGGCGGTGCACGATGATTTAGGTCATCAAGGTATTGATCGTACCACAAACTTCGTTTTAGATCGAGTATTCTGGATAGGCGTGTGGAACGATGTGAAGGAGTATTGTAAATCCTGCCGTCGTTGTGCAATTTCTAGTGCGTTGACCATTAAACCTAAAATGGGCTCGATCCAAGCAGAGCGTCCTTTAGAAATCCTTGCTATAGATTTCACTACAGTGGAAAAAAGTATCAATGGTATAGAAAATATCCTAGTATTAACGGATATTTTCACGAAATACTCTGTAGCCATACCAACGAAGAACCAAAAATCTACGACTGTCGCTAGAGCTCTACGCCAATATTGGTTCCAGTATGGAATACCATCTCGGATACACTCTGATCAAGGACGTAACTTTGAATCAGAGGTCATTCGTGATTTATGTGAGGAACATGGCGTAGAGAAAAGTAGAACTACCGCATACCACCCCCAAGGTAACGGTCAGACTGAGCGTTTTAATCGTACCCTGCATGGATTGTTATGTACAATATCGCAAGAAAAGAAATCTGAGTGGCCCCGGTATATTGACAATCTCGTGTACGCATATAATTGTGGGGTGCATGCTTCGACAGGGGAGTCTCCATTTTTCCTCTTCTTCGGGCGAGAACCAATCCTACCTATTGACAGCGTGCTTTGTAACCCGAAGAAGGAAGAATTGACCTCACTAAATCGAGTATGGCACCAGGCTGAAAGAGAGAGGCGTAATAAACATGCGACCAAAACTCCTAAATCTTTTGATGACGTGAAAGTGGGTGATGAAGTATTTATCCGTAGTCACCCATTGGGTCGAAACAAGATTCAGGATAAATACTCATCACATCCTCTAATTGTCATCGACCGGCCTTCCCCACAAACGTGTACGGTAATGCCTATAACAAAGGCTAGGATTGTAAATAGGGCAGAGATATTGAAAGCGACCAGATTGCGTCGCGATAACCTTACAAGCGTAAGTGTGCCTTTGTCGACGATAGATAGCCCAGTGCCGGGTCCATCTCTGCGTCGAAGTAATCGCGTAAAAAACCTCGGGTGACATAATTAAATTGTGAGTGTGAGACCACTTCATAACGGAGGGGGTGTATGTTATAAAGTCAGTTGTTGATATATCGATTAATGTAATGTACATGTAAATGCATTACATAAGGTACACAGATATATCTACATAAAAACTTAAAACTAGATTTTAGTGTCACGCTCTGTGTTAATTGCATAGCCTTAGCAATATCAATGTTCGTTTTTATGTTATTTTATATTTTTATCGTCTGCAAATTATATTTTGTTATTGTGCTATAGAATTAATGCCAATCGGTAATATAGCCGCATTCATCATTCTGCATGTCATCGGGTATGTACTGTTATTATTATTATTATTATTATATTAGATTATCATTGTTATATTCAACAGGTCTTTGTCTTAATAAAGTATACACGAACTCAACTTTGTTACATATATATATATATATATATATATATATATGTGAGTTAGGTATATATACACTTTTAAATATTTAGAAAACAACTTTTAAATATATTTTTGCCGACAATAACTTCGTTACGTATCCAATTCTGTATGCTATAACATCACCCTTATTCGCAGCTAAATCTAAACATTATAATTAATATAATACGTAACGTAGGCTTAGCTAACATCTTTTTATATACACTTTAATATATTATGTTAATAGTACAATGAATTACACTGTAATATATGTGTATCATTTGTAATTACGATAACTATTAACTAAACTATTAATTATACAAAATTTGTATATTATTTTACAAAATTTATATTTATGTTTCGTTCTATTGTTTTACTCGCGATGCTCGATTGCTCTGGTGCGGAGTCTTTAAAATAAATTAAATTAACAATTAAATAACAAAGCAATTGATTCAATGGCGGATACTATACACTATAGAAATATAGTGTAGCGTATCCGTCATTGAATCAATAGCTTCGTTATTTAATTGTTAATTGTTAATTTATTTTAAAGACTCCGCACCAGAGCAATCGAGCGTCGCGAATAAAACAATAGAACGAAACATAAACGAAAATAACTAATAATAACGAACGATGCGAATACAGAAAGTACTCGACATTAATATAAGATTATACATACTAATAAGCTACGTAACATTGATCTATATCGCGATACGAAACTTGCGTGGGTATTTACAGAAGTATTCGGATATTCGTCGCCGTATGATATTAATATCATTATCATTTTGGTCACGTATTATCTACTAGTATATATCGTCATTCGTAGTGTATATCTATCACTAATTCACTATCGGTTGATACGTTGCTCTGCTATCCTTTCTAGATGTACAGTGTTGTCGTCGTCTTCGTGAGTATCCGAATACAATACCAATACTTACTATATCATATTAAGTTATATTAAATAGAATATTTGTTTATTAAGTTAATCATAAGGAAGTATTTACATTAAGTTATCTATAGTTTGTGTCAATGCTAAATCATGGATGCATGACAGAATATATTATTAGAGCATACCCTATAACATGGATGTATGACAGACACGGTATACAACACAATAGATATATATATATATAACAATTAAGTTATATTAACTTATCCGTAAAGACACGAGCATAAGTATGTACTACGTTTTAATGTATGAATGTATACAATCTAAGATATCATACTAATATATCATAACGGATACCGGTCATTTCGTAACGAGTCTACGTGTACATAGTGATACTACGTAGACAGAAAAGTAAATGGTACGACTTACGGTACTATTTGACTTTCTCGGTACAAAATGACCCGGAAATAATTGTTATGAAATGACTGGTACCCTAGTCGCGTATCCACCACCGCCGCCGCCACCTAGTGTTGATAACCGCGACCATTACAGGTCTCGACTTATTGACGTACAACCGGTTCGACATCTACAAAGCGGACGGCAACCAGGCCATCAACTTCACGCTAGGTTCGTCTCTCTCTCTCCATCTCTCTCTGCGTAGCGTTCTCTGAGCCCCGAGATCGCCGTGCGTAGTAGTTGTAGTAAATGCCCACCATTTTGAATAGGTGTATGATTAAACTTCGTATTTGAGGCACTTATGTTTAATTGTATACGATATATTATACATCGTATTAAAGATAATGAATTACGTTTTAATATTTCGATATAAAAAAAATTTCCCTAAAAATAAAAATGAAGGTTACGCCGGCCCTTAATGGTAGGTGCTGGATTTCATCTATACCATGCTATTTATAGCTCCACCGAAAACGCTACTGATAAAAAATTAATAAAGTACAATGAATTACACGCTGTAATATCTGTGTACCCGCCGTCGTGATCTAGTAATCAATGTATTTGTGTTTGTTAGTGAGGTCGGAGAAGGAAGTATTCAACAAAGAGGAATGTTTCCCCGCGGCTATGTGCCACCAAACTTTCGGTCCCAGGTGCGTATATGTTTATATGTGTGTACGCGCGTGTATGTGTATGTGTGCGCGCGTATATGTATGTATGTATATGTGTGAGTGTATATATGTATGTTTGAGCATGTATATATGTGTATGTGTGTATGTATGTATATTCATTTACAAATGGTATCCTATCCTAATAACTAATTAGCAGTGTATTTACCCTAGTAGAATAACATACCGTATCGTAAACAAGTTATGCTAGCACGGAATTCATTGAGAGCCGTATATTACAATAACGTACGACCATTAAATAAAATATAGAATTTCAATAGCAATGATTACTCATCCCCATTTCATTAGTCATCTCTTTAAGGGTACGCGCGGGAGTTCATCTACACCATGCTATTTATAGCTCCACCGAAAACGCTACTGATAAAAAATTAATAAAGATAATTACATAATTTTTTTTTTATTCAATAGATACTATCCTAATACATATATATTATGTTTTTTATAAATACAATTAATTTAAAAGTATGAAATAAAACAGTTTATAAACGATGAATATTTTTTATTATAAATATATTATAAATATATTACATAATCATTATTTATTTAATTAATATAAAATATAATAATAATTCCAACAGGATTTATATAGATATGTTATACATTTACAGTACAAATTTCAGATAAAAATAATATAAATTTAAAAAGTAGTAGGCTTTTACATGTGGTTACTAAGTGAAAAAGTAAAAACTGGAGAAAATGACATTCAAAGTTTTTACATAAATAATCATATGTATAAATATATAAAATCAAGTATATATATAATACAGACATAATTAGTACTCAAATTATAAAAATGTATATATGGTTATTGAAGGAATAAGTAGGAACAAAGTAAATGGATTACCAAGTTTTTACAAAAATAATCATGGAAAATATGCAAATAAAGTATAAAATATAACATATATGTATGTATATATATATATATAATAGTGACATAATTATTACTATATAATAGTAATCAAAGTAATATTATACATGTGATATCAATAATATATAATATAAACAACGTTACGTGCTTCGGCCGTGAAGAATGAAGGGCTTGTAGCCAAAATACAAGTGATATGTATGTAGTGACATAATTATTACTATATAATAGTAATCATAGTAATATTATACATGTGATATAAATAATATATAATATAAACAACGTTACGTGCTTCGGTCGTGAAGAATGAAGGGTTTGTAGCCAAAATACAAGTGATATGTATGTATATATATATAATAGTGACATAATTATTACTATATAATAGTAATCAAAGTAATATTATACATGTGATATAAATAATATATAATATAAACAACGTTACGTGCTTCGGCCGTGAAGAATGAAGGGCTTGTAGCCAAAATACAAGTGATGTGCGGCAACTGTGACAAGCGTATATAATTAAAATTTGCCAGAAGAATAATCAGTAGTTCCACGTGACCGAGCAACCCTAGCCAATCTAGATGCGTGCGATGAGGAGGATTGCAGTTTCAGAGATGCAGTCAATCGACTTTTGTCTTGCGTAGAAGATAGCCGAAGCTCAGAACTTTTGGTACCTATCCCCATAGTATCATTGATGATATGTAGGGAATACTTGGAACCATAGTTGAAGCGTAGAATAGCAATTGATGCGGCAGCCTCAACGCTTAGCTTACCGGCAAATTTACTCTGTAATTGTAAAATTTATTTTAGATTATTCTAATAATAAATCAAATATAATACCTTAGAACATTTGTTCCATATCATATGATGAAGAGATTCATTATTGTTGGAGGTACATGCTAGTTGACAGCGTTTGAGCAGATCATCATTACTCAACCTAACATATACCTCCTTGACTGCTTCAGCCAAATGGATAGGGATAGGAGTACCTATCTTCCCCTGATGACTGGGTTCAGTTCCTCCTATAATTATATTATATTATAAATTGTTATCAAGTGGATAATTATTACATTAACATTTTCCTGCCATGCCTTATAAAAGCACCATTTCGACAGACAGTAGTCGTGCATATGGTCATTATCCAATGAAATACCATGATAGTATGCTGCAAGGACAGCCTCTTTCATCTTCAACAGATCTCCAGCATTATCACGAATCTAAATAAAATAACCTCAATAATATATAAAATGTAAAATATAAAAAGTAAAATAAGACTAACCGCATTGCTATAATAGAGTGCTAATTTCTTGATGGCCTTCCCGGTAAGTTTACCACCAGCACCTTGACCGCCAACTTTACGTCTATCCTTGACGAGTTTCAGCAATGCTGTTCTTAGACGTTTTGAAACGTGATTTACACATTCCTCCTTTTCGACAGGATAGTGGAGTCCATTTACGGCAGTGAAGGCTTTAGAGTCTCCATCAGAAATCATGATGGCATATTCAAGGTTGTATCTCGAAATAGACCGGCTCCAGAGTCTGCGGGCAATTTCTGTCTGATGATATTGATAATAATTATAACGTGTTTTTATAGCAATTATATAATAATAACCTCCATTGAACCAGAAGAACCTGTATGATTTTTCATACATTTGCTCCTGTGTTCTTCATACCACTGTTCCCTTTCGTCTCCGGTAAACTTGTTCTGAGTACATATCTAGAAAATGTATAGAAATAAAAAATTGTAAAGTATATTTACGTATACTTACTTGGCAGTAGAGCGAGAGAACTTCGTAATCTAGAACAAGACCACTTTCCCATTCGATGACGGCTCCTGCACAGTATAGACTAGAGAAACCTCTAGTAAGCCATTTGCCATCGAACGAGACAGTGATCTTTTCAATAGCTGGCCGCGGCATACTCCTCACCTTCATCGCAGCTTTCATCATTCCGATTACGCAACTCTGATAATAATCATAATATTCAGTTTTATAATAGTAATCATTTTTTTGAATTGTATCTATATTACAAGACTAACTTCATTTAAATGTTGAACAACATGTGTTAGATGCCCTCTGTATGAACTTTGATGCATGTTCGGCAAGTATAAAGATGCCAAAAGTTGAGACATCCCAGAATGATGAGCGTATTCAACAGCGCCCCGGACAGCTTGTCGGTTTAGAGAAAATGGAGTGAAAGTAGAAGTAGCATTTTCCTCGGGTTTCATACGTTCATCAGCCCAGAACTCCATACGCTTGTCACAGTTGGCGCACATCACTTGTATTTTGGCTACAAGCCCTTCATTCTTTACAGCCGAAGCACGTAACGAATTTTCATGACAATATTTGCATACTGCATTAGTAAACATTATGTTTAGCATATCAATTGGAATTAACACAGAAGAAAACTCCAATTTATCGGATATAGATTCATCAGAATCGGATGAATGCAATGTTTCAGAAAAGTCAAGATTTTTCTGGAAAGCGCTCTCCCGCAACTGGCCATCACCAGCAGATCCAGAACTCTCCGGCAACTGGCCATCACCAGCAGATCCAGAACACTCCGGCAACTGGCCATCAGCAGATCCAGAACACTCCGGCAACTGGCCATCAGCAGATCCAGAACTCTCCGGCAACTGGCCATCACCAGCAGATCCAGAACTCTCCGGCAACTGGCCATCACCAGCAGATCCATATACAGGAGATTCTGCTATCTAAATAGATTCATAATATATATATAAATATATTTATTTGTTGTACACATATTATCATAATTATGAAGTAAATTACAAGTAAAAAAGTACAAATATATTTATTTGTTGTACACATATTATCATAATTATGAAGTAAATTACAAGTAAAAAAGTATATATAAGGTTATATATATTATAAATTTATTATATTATAAATATTATAATTACGATAATATTTGAATATATAAATAAATATATATATATATATATTATGACTTTATATTGTGTACAAATATTATCGTAATTATAATAGATAAAATAAATGCATAATGCATTTTTTTTACAAATATTATCGTAATTATCATATATTTATTTATATATATATATATATATATATATATATATATATATATATATATTATGAATATATTTTGTGTACAAATATTATAGTAATTATAACTATTATAATTACGATCATATTTGAATATATAAATAAATATATATATATATATATTATGACTTTATTTTGTGTACAAATATTATCGTAATTATAATAGATAAAATAAATGCATAATGCATTTTTTTTACAAATATTATCGTAATTATCATATATTTATTTATATATATATATATATATATATATATATATATATATATATATTATGAATATATTTTGTGTACAAATATTATAGTAATTATAACTATTATAATTACGATCATATTTTTACTGAAAATGCAAAATGCATAAAAAAAATGCATTTTGCAGTTTGCATTTTTGTACAAATATTATCGTAATTATCAGTTATTGTTATTATAAAAATTAAAAATGAAGATTATTATCTATTTTAGATGTATATTATTATTATTATTTGAATCATTATATTAAATTAATATATATGTTGGTATATATATAAATTTTAATAATTATAAGTATAACTATATTATAATATTCAATCAAATATAATACTGAAAATATAAATGTGAAATGAAATATAAATTGTATCACAAGTAAAAAAATAGTTTATTAGGCATTTTAGATTTATATTATTATTACATTTATATTTAATTAATATATATGTTATGATAAATATATATTGTAATAATGATAAGTATAACTAAATTATAATATTCAATAAAATATAGTAATGAAAATATAAATTTTAAATGAAATACAAATTTTATAATTATCAAATCTATTATAATTTAGTTTATATAATAAATTGTATTATAGTGCTTCATTATTACACTTACCTTACGTTTGGAAGCTTTATCATTTCTTAACATAACTGCAGAACGTTTATTACGACGAGGCATAATAGTAAAAGCAAAAGTAAAGTAAAAAAAACACGTCTTTCAGGTAGGAATATCAATACACAAAAGGAAGTTTATCCGATATTTTCAGTTATAGCGTCTAATTTCAGCCAATGATATCTAGTTATACACACAGGTGATTTGTTTATTTATTTTATGCTGTTTAATATATGATCTGTGACTAAATAAATGTAGAAATTTTTAAATTAAACTATTAATTTAATTAATCGTAATATATGATTACATATTACACATATTTACATAAATACAAAATATTTTTACAAATTTCTTGTCAATTTCATGAAATTTCTAATTTGATTACTCTAGTAAAACACTTTATATTGATAGAAATACTCAAAAATATTAGAAAATATTTTAGGATATTATAAATAAAATACAGAACTTGGATAATACATAATAAAAAAATATTGTAAAAATTAAATTATTTAACACATTTTAACTCCCGCGCGTACCCTTAAGACCCAGTAATTTTAAATAAAACTGCATTAATACGCGCTCCTTGTCCTACATGGCCCTCTCCTACTCTGTTTCAGTGAGATGATGGTTACATCAACCACCTAATAAATCCCCCTCTCGACCGTTTCAGTGATATAATATTCAGCTACATAAGTATCATTGCCTAACTAATAGATCCCCCTCTCTCTATCCATTTCAGTGAAATGATATTTAGCTACATAAGTCTCTTTGTATCATCACCCTACTAATAGATTCCCCCTCTTTCCATTTCAGTGAGATGATATTCGGCTACATAGGACTTCACATTGACTTCATGTTCGTAGCCTCATCTCTGAAACTGTTGGTGCGCATCAGTTACGCAGGCAAGGTCGACCCCGATAAAGACGACGGCATGGAGGTTAAACCTATAACCTTGACCTAGTGCTGGCAATGATTGCACATTGACTATCATCAGTGGTAACTTTACGTAATATTATGAAATATATACGTAGTGATGTATGCAACTATTTCACTGATTATAGAAACAGCGTACCACAGTGCTTATATATGACCCCCTATATACTCTTCAGTGATGTATTTTATTACTTTTTTGATACTTTTTAATTCACTTATTACCGGGGTTGTTCAGTTTTTTTGAATTATTTATTTTTATTTTTTTATAAATATATTTATTTTATAAAATTTAATACTAGTATCAATATTATTAATAATAGTATATATTATATAAAGTATGTATAATATCAATACATATAATACAATCAATACAATTTACATTTAAACAAATAATATTATTAGTAATATGCTAATATTTTATATGAAATTTATACATATTTTATGGTAGATGATCAAATAATAAGATATAGATTGTGCATCATATTATATATAGTATATATAATATGATGCACAATTATATTATATACAAATTAAACTCATATTGTTATATTGTTGCTTGCAAAATTTTAAAAATAAAGTTGATTATTCATTGCAATCATGACTTTATTATTGACAAGTATCAAATGTCAAACACATATATATATATATATTTATATATATCTACACTTAAAAGCTTAACAATACCTATGATTCAATGGATACACAATATCCAAGTTACTCTATATAGCAGAAAAAGCTAATCCAATATATCAATAATCAGTTACTCTTCACATTGATTACCTATAAATTGATACATTCAATTATTATTCTAATGTATGAATATATTTTCATGATTATTTTGTTGTTGTAATCAATCGAAGTGCTAATATTAATATTCAAATGTATAATATAATACCATTCAACGCTATATATTCCATCCTCAGAGTATCTTTACGTGTGTACATTATGTTTCAATGTAAAATATAACTCCATAATACAAAAATGTAAAAAAGCATATAATAGTAAATTACTATTAGTAATAGAAATAATAGCACTAAATAGCGATAATAGTATCTGAGGCCGGTTGCTGCAATAAAATTTTCCTATAAAAATATTTAACATTACAGAGGTAGCTAAATATTATCCTAGACACCTTTTTTAGCGCAGCATCCATCCCTTATATTTAAACTTTATTTCAATTATAATTTCATTTTTAAGTAATCTTATATCATATAACTTCTATCATATAATTTATATTCTATTATATATATATATATATATATATATATATATATATATAATATATATTATATATATTATATATATATATATATATATATATATCATCTTATGTATCATACAATTATAATTTCATTGTCAAGTAATCTTATATCATATAACTTATATTATATAATTTATATTCTACTAAATATATATATATATCATCTCATACGTACCATACTCGCCCTCACCCCCAGCCTGATGACATAATGCTAGCCCTGAAGACGGTGCTGCCCGATGACTTCACCACAAACCTGGACGCCTTCATCCCGCTAGTCCGCGAGCCCTTCCAGCCCTTCGGCGTGAAACTGTGCGGCTATAACGTCGCATCCGGTTCGTGTAGGCATTGTCTAGTGTTGTAACTGTGTGGTATGATGTATCCTACCGTAAGCTACTCCACATCGTAAATAGGATAGCCTGCATTGTAGACGTGTGTGGTATGATGTATCCTACCGTAAGCTACTCCACATCGTAAATAGGATAGCCTGCATTGTAGACGTGTGTGGTATGATATATCCTACCGTAAGCTACACCACATCGTAAGTAGGATAGCCTGCATTGTAGACGTGTGTGGTATGATGTATCCTACCGTAAGCTACACCACATCGTAAATAGGATAGCCTGCATTGTAGACGTGTGTGGTATGATATATCCTACCGTAAGCTACTCCACATCGTAAGTAGGATAGCCTGCATTGTAGACGTGTGTGGTATGATGTATCCTACCGTAAGCTACACCACATCGTAAGTAGGATAGCCTGCATTGTAGACGTGTGTGGTATGATGTATCCTACCGTAAGCTACACCACATCGTAAATAGGATAGCCTGCATTGTAGACGTGTGTGGTATGATATATCCTACCGTAAGCTACTCCACATCGTAAGTAGGATAGCCTGCATTGTAGACGTGTGTGGTATGATGTATCCTACCGTAAGCTACACCACATCGTAAGTAGGATAGCCTGCATTGTAGACGTGTGTGGTATGATGTATCCTACCGTAAGCTACACCACATCGTAAGTAGGATAGCCTGCATTGTAGACGTGTGTGGTATGATGTATCCTACCGTAAGCTACACCACATCGTAAATAGGATAGCCTGCATTGTAGACGTGTGTGGTATGATGTATCCTACCGTAAGCTACTCCACATCGTAAATAGGATAGCCTGCATTGTAGACGTGTGTGGTATGATGTATCCTACCGTAAGCTACACCACATCGTAAGTAGGATAGCCTGCATTGTAGACGTGTGTGGTATGATGTATCCTACCGTAAGCTACACCACATCGTAAATAGGATAGCCTGCATTGTAGACGTGTGTGGTATGATGTATCCTACCGTAAGCTACACCACATCGTAAGTAGGATAGCCTGCATTGTAGACGTGTGTGGTATGATGTATCCTACCGTAAGCTACACCACATCGTAAATAGGATAGCCTGCATTGTAGACGTGTGTGGTATGATGTATCCTACCGTAAGCTACACCACATCGTAAATAGGATAGCCTGCATTGTAGACGTGTGTGGTATGATGTATCCTACCGTAAGCTACACCACATCGTAAGTAGGATAGCCTGCATTGTAGACGTGTGTGGTATGATGTATCCTACCGTAAGCTACTCCACATCGTAAGTAGGATAGCCTGCATTGTAGACGTGTGTGGTATGATGTATCCTACCGTAAGCTACTCCACATCGTAAGTAGGATAGCCTGCATTGTAGACGTGTGTGGTATGATGTATCCTACCGTAAGCTACACCACATCGTAAGTAGGATAGCCTGCATTGTAGACGTGTGTGGTATGATGTATCCTACCGTAAGCTACACCACATCGTAAGTAGGATAGCCTGCATTGTAGACGTGTGTGGTATGATGTATCCTACCGTAAGCTACACCACATCGTAAGTAGGATAGCCTGCATTGTAGACGTGTGTGGTATGATGTATCCTACCGTAAGCTACACCACATCGTAAGTAGGATAGCCTGCATTGTAGACGTGTGTGGTATGATGTATCCTACCGTAAGCTACACCACATCGTAAGTAGGATAGCCTGCATTGTAGACGTGTGTGGTATGATGTATCCTACCGTAAGCTACACCACATCGTAAGTAGGATAGCCTGCATTGTAGACGTGTGTGGTATGATGTATCCTACCGTAAGCTACACCACATCGTAAGTAGGATAGCCTGCATTGTAGACGTGTGTGGTATGATGTATCCTACCGTAAGCTACACCACATCGTAAGTAGGATAGCCTGCATTGTAGACGTGTGTGGTATGATGTATCCTACCGTAAGCTACACCATATCGTAAATAAAGTGTTTTAAAGTGATATAATAATAATAATAATAATAAATATTTATTAGAAGTTTTAAATTGTACATTGTTTTTCGTATGAAATATATAATAATACGGTTAACAAAAGAGATATCTTAATAAACGATACATTATAACGTATGTATGTATGTGTTTGTGTTTCACTCGTGCAGTGTTTCTATAAACCACCTTATCCGTACGCTCTACAAATTGTAAATAAATTGTTTATAAGTAATATATAATATAATACGGTCAACATAAGAGACATCCTAATAAACAATACATTATATGAATGAATGAATAATATTTATTTTATATGTATAATATAAATAAATATAAATACACATGGTATATGTATACACTATAATATAGTTATATAATGAGTAAAAAAGGAACCCTTTAATAGCAATATGCTTTCGAGAAAGAATTCCATATGTAAATGTGAGTGTTACACTCGTGCGGTGTTTCTATAAATCACCCTGCCGTTATAGAATCTAGTGATTTTGTTTGTGATTTTAGTCGGGTTCACCGTACGATCGTAAAATAATAAAATTTTATTTTATTAAATATTTCAAATAAGTGAATATTTTCAAGATTATTTATTGACACTAGATACTTTAAATGTTAATCCACCGAATAAAATATATAGATTTTTAGAAGACGTAAAATAGAACTAGAATATATATATATATATATATATATATGCGCGTGAGACACATATTATATGTGTTTGTAAGAACGTATAAGAATACCAGTACTTATTTCACCCCTCGACCCCCACCCCTCCCCCTAATAGAACTAGACGCGATGAGGACATTTGAGATCTACAAATGCGACACCAACCAGGCGGGCTTTACGGAGTACATCGAACGTTTTCAGACGTTCATCATGTTCTTTCTTGACGCCAGCGTATTCGTAGACACCGACGACCCCAAGTTCAACTATTACGTCATGTTAGTACCGCAGACGCCGATGACGATGATGTAATAGTAGTCGTAGTGCCGGTGACATCATCACGATTATACTATGACGTCATGGTATCAGTGGTGCTTGTATATTCGTAGATTTCAATTACCTAATTTATTATTACTTTTTATTACATTTTTAATTACCGTTAATGCGTAGTATGACATCATAGTAGCGATGCTAGTGTATTTCAGATATCGATGACCCCGAGTTCAATTATTACAATTAGTTCTGGTGACGACGATGTAATAATAGTTGTAGTGTAACGGCGTCGGGGCGATGTAATAGTAGCAATTATCACGACGACAGCACACCTATTGCGTAACGATGATGCAATAACGTTAGTGATGTAATAGCGATGCGACGACTACGACTATTACGCGATACTAAAGCCACGCCCACCCGACGCTAGATACGAGAAGTACACACTAGATGGCAGCACTCACTACGCCTCCGTCGGCTTCATGATCTCCTACAACTTCTATGCCTATCCCGAGATGGTTAGTTTGAACTTTAACCTTTACGCCCGCCCGCCTGCCGCACGATATGTATACGAACAAGGGTAGAGTATCGTACTCCCGACTGTATAACGAATTGAAATCGAAACGTTGATATTAAATATTACGAGTGTAAATTTCAATAAATTTTATTGAAAATTTACAAAATCTAATTATATCTATTTATTAAAAAATTAATCAATCAATTTAACGTAGTATAATATTATAATAATAGATGGAATGGTTGACAATAACATATATATATATATATATATATATATATATATATATATATATATATATATAGATATATACAAATCATTATATTTCTATTATAATTAATTTTCTATTCTATTCACTTCATATTATTTTTATTATCTTCTTAAAATTGTAATATATATATCACGTAACTTAATGATTCACATAGTATGCGACCGATACAATAATATAAATTAAACCCCCCCCCCTCTCCTAGATTCGACCTCGCATATGTCAGATGTTAATACTGCCCCCGTACCAACGTCAAGGTCATTGTTCCACACTCCTTCAGTGTTTCTACGACGACTGCCTACCGAGGAAGTGTGTCAGAGATATTACAGGTATACCGCGCCACACACACACATCGCCACCTAGTGTTGATTGTTAATACTACCCCCGGTGAGCTCAGCGCGCTAAAGAGTCGTATACCGAAGGCTGTAGGGCGCGGGTTCGAGCCCCGTCCGGACATATATAGAATAGGTCTTAAATTAATATTTAGAAGCGATCTTACATAATTATATACAAAACATTATTGATTGATAATTTATTATTAAATAAAGCAAATACGTAGCCGAAAATATAATCGAAAGTGTAAAGTATAAATATTTGCTAACGATAACATACGTTATAGAAATAAACAAAGAATAATACGAAATTAAAAAATTAATACGTCTTACAGTCACCGTAAAATTATTGTTGGTTCTAATATATTATTGGTTCTCGTTGAAACCATGGTAGCCTTAACATAAGAGTTGTTTCGAAGGGATATTAGAGCCATTTGGTTATACATAACTATGAGTTATAAGTGAAAACTTCATCTATGTTCTTGGATTGGATGGAATAACTCCACGAAAATAACACTAACAATCTATCACTACGGGTATTGTTAATATCATTGCTACCCACAGTGGTAGCATTAGTACTAGTGTTTAGAGTGTTATCGATATTACAATTGCTAGTTATATATATATATATATACATATATATATATATATATGTTATAAATACTGTATCATATGTTACTATTAATTATATTTAAAAATAAATTATTAACAAATATTTTATTTATAAAATAGAGCAGTAAATAATATCTGGTATATATAACTGATTTGTAAATATTATAATTTCTAATTTAATAATATTTTTAATAGAATTATAAATATTGAAATACGGTACTTATGAACTATATTATTATAAAAATAAGCTTATATATGTATTTCTATAATATTAGTAATTTGTAGAAAATTATCAAATAATACTTCTTTATAATATTCTATATGCCTAAATTAAATAGTATTAACATAGTAATCACTCTATGAAAGGTTTGAAATTTACTAAGGTAATGATAATTCATATGTAAGATATATTTTGCTTTCATTTTTACGAATAAAACTATATTTATATATCAAATTATTTTCTATCAGAATCTATCTGAAGTATTTTTTTATGTTTAGGTTCTATTTTATTATTATATTTAAACAAAATTGTTAACATTGATTTTTCTATAAATGAATCAAAATAAATATAAGATGTGCTTATTAACAGATGATGGAGTTGATTAATTTTTATTATGTATATAGTATATATATTTCATAATTGAAATATACATAGAATAATATGAATTTAACAAAATTATAAAATTTTAGTCTAAAATAATCCAAAATATAAATTAAATATATTGTAGAAAGCATCAAAATAAACCACGAATTATCGAAAATAGAAATAAAACATATTTTCAAAAGTATAAATGAAACTAACCCTACCCCCTCCTCCCACTACTCCTCATTCTCCTCCTCATTCTCCTCCTCTTTAATATCATGTTCATTCCTCTCCTCCTCTTCTCATAGTTCACCTCCTCCTTCTCCTATTCCTCTGATTACTCCTTCTCCACCTCTTCCTACCCTTCCAATCTTCCTACCCATCCTCATCATTCTTCTCCACTACCTCCACCTCCTCCTCCTTCCCCCCAGTCGAGGACGCGTCGGATAACTTTCAGCGAGTTCGCGACATCGTCGACGTGAAGAACTGCCAACATCTCGCCTGTTTCACCAAGGAGAACCTGGCTCGCGGCTTCAACAAGGACATGGCCTTGGTCGTCCTACAGAAACTCAAGATCAATAAGGTAGCGACGTAATAAGCCCTATATATATACAAAGATATTAGAATGTAAAAAAAAATATATACTGTGTAGATAACATTTAGATATTCGAAATCGGTCAAATATTAATGTTAAAATTTGTTATTTATATATAAATTTTAACTATGTAAATGTACCTCTATAAAACATAATTTTTCGATAACTTCTAATGAATATAAATATATGAAAATTTATGAACACATTTTTATGATCACATATTGACACAACATATTCGAATTGTAATTAGTAATAATACAAATATGTGTATTTAATTTTTTTTTAATTTCGTGATACTAGGATGCCTTTAGTATTTTATATTAAAAAATATATTATATTTTATTAAATTTATTTTAATTTATACATTATATATATATATATATAAACAATTTGTTAATATCATCATAGTATAATAAATCAATAAATATATTTGTGTATACATTTTTAATTAATTTATGTTTACGAATATAATTAGACATCTTATACAATTATTTATGTTTAAATATTCAAATTTGTTTATATCCTGTAATATATTCCAAAATGATAATCGGCCTATAGTTAAGATAACATAATAACATAATAATATTGATCTTTTTATACCTAATTCGTTTTTTACAATTTGATATTGTTGACATATATTTAAATTTATTGAAACTTGAACAATGTATATATAAATAAAATTTTCTTTCTATTTCTTAGTATATAAAAATTAGTGTGGATTATTGAGAACAAATTTCACATTTGTGGTCTAAAATAATCAAATTCAATAATTTTTTGATCAAAATAATTATAATATTTTTTATAATGTAATATTATATAGTAATTAAATCATTTTAGAACTATTTTCAGCAATATTTTAAGTGAAAATGAGATAAGACTGACAATTCCGTAAAATAAGCTAATTATATAATTAGTTTAAAATTTAAAATTTAAACCATCTAAATAACAAGCTATTATTGATACTACTGCTCACATAGAAACAAGCGCGCAGTATCTAATATTTAAACCATCTAAATAACAAGCTATTAATGATCCTATTGCTCACATAGAAACAAGCACATGATATCTAATATTTAAACTACTAAATAACAAGCTATTAATGATCCTATCGTTTATATAATGAATGAGTGACTGAATGAATGTTTATTTATACACAGAAATAACGTTAACCATTCTCTATTGTGTAAAAAAAATATTACATAACAAAATATAAATCGCTCACATAGAAACAAGCGCGCCGTATCTATGAGATTCTGCGCTACAAGTTCACGAATATGCACGACGAAGCCGAGTTTACTTCGTTCAAGGACGACATCTACAAGAGACTCAACGAACCCTTCAAGGTCAGCGCTGTCACCGCTACATCACGTGATCGAATCACCTGATAGTTATTGTACGATGTGCGCGCGTGTGTCATCGATATAAAGAAAGTGGATAAGTAATTGACGCACGTAATGCATGTAAAAGATATATACGCGAATGTCACTTTTATCGATAAATTTATAAAATGGCATCAGTGATTTTGATTGGATATCAGTCATATTACATATGTCAAATATAAATATGATAGTATGATATCTTTAATTTAAATACATAAAATTACGAGTAATGTTGATATGATCTATTTTAAAAATATTATTTTATTTTTAGTATGGATAATATATTAAAATTGGTAGTAATAATTATCAATATATATGTATAAATAAATAATATTAATTTATAATTTAGTAGGTATTTAGTAGTAGGTTTCGACTGCAACGCCTCTATCATAAATTGCCATACACTACATTCAATTTCTTATCCACTTTATTTATATCGATGTATGTGTATGTAAATATTCACATTGTATGTATGCTTTATATGTGGAATCACCTCGCTAAATAACTAACATATAATAATGCACGCGTGTGTATGTGAATAGTTCAACTTTATGCTTTATACAACGAACGAAAGCTATTCCACTAGTATTAATAGAAATTGATTGTTTAGAAAAATATTTAAACTAACTATATAAATCCTATTTCACTAATAATAATAGAAATTATTCGATTTAATAAAATGGGAGAACTTAACATATCATCATTATTAAATAATATTATACATACATCTAATAAATAATATTATTAATATTATATGCAAATATTTAAACTTTATTCATTCGTCTATACTAGCCTATACGAACACTATTTCACCACTAATAATAGAACTATTATATAGTAAAATGGGAGAGCTTAACATAATTATTATTTATATATATATATTATATAATATTACACATATATATTTCAATTTTATAACTAATAAAAAACACTATGTCACCAATAATAATATAACTATTATATTATCAAATATTACACATATATATTTCAACTTTATACCGTTTCCTAATAAAAACACTATTTCACCTATAATTTCACCAATTTATTTCACCTATTTCACCGATACTAATAGCCCCATCGTTTCACTCCGCAGAAAAACGGCCGGGAAGTCGCCAAGCTACGGAAGTCAGCCGAGGCTCTCAGCATCGCTCAGCAACAGGAGAAACAGACGCTACTCAACGAAGAGTACGACAAGTGTATGTCCGATTACGAGGCGGTCGTGAAGTACTTGAACTGAATACAGCCGGCACCCCCTATCATTCATCGCATTATTATTATTATTATATGAACATAATTAAGGTGCGTTTCACTCGATATTTTACGATTAAACTACTTTTTCGTTTGGTTGCCGCTGGTCTCAGTTTGCTCGTTTGCAATCAACCTATGTGTACACGCATTCAACGATAATGTATATATATATATATATATATGTATATGTATGTTATTTAACGCACAAACAAAGTGATTTTTACAAACATACTAATTAGTTTACCTATAAGTTATGTTAACACCGATATCAATAATATTTATTTTATTTAGTGTATATATATTTAAATGATTTTTTAAATAAAATATTAAATCTAAAAACAATTGATGCCTTAATATAACATTTATATATATTAGATATACATGTAGAAGTATGTACCAGATTATATTTTAAAATAAAATATTGAATTAGATATTATATAAATATCAAATATTAAATTAACTATATTATATTAAACTAACTTTCGAGTTTTTTACATATATACTAAATATTTAGTTCCTCTATTGGATTAGATATATAAAATAAATTGGAATAATGATAAACCTTTAATATAATAACTACACATTCTGAAAATATGTTATAAAATGAGTCATCATATATTAATCATTATAAAGGTTAAATTCTGTCAGATTTTAGCATTTAAAATATAACCCATTTTCTACATAGAAATGGACTATAAATAACTACTTTCATGTATTAAATACCGTGCCAGATATAAACCATTTACTTGATATATATGATATTGCATTATACAGATTAAATTCCCCTTTATTAGTGTTATTAAGGGAATATATTGGTAATCAAATTATTGTTAAATATTATTATTTTAAAAATTGTTTATAGAATATATACTCTTCAACATATTATAGGTTAAAACTATCTATAAAGTATCAAAAATGTGATTTTAGAATGATACCTATTTTCATATGATGAGTAAAATATGTACAATTATTTTAATAATCATGATATGTGGTAGGATAGTCCAAAAATAGTTGATCTTAAAAATGTATTATCTAATTAGATTATTAGATTTAGAGATAATTATATATTTAAAAAATATTAATCAGTTTTTATAAATTTTATTATGCAACAACATTATATATTTAATATGCTCAACTGTTCAAGAATAGTCCCTACATAATTCTCTCATACTTATATTATAGTAAAATTATCTAGAATCTCTGTCAAATAATATTTGAAGTATTTTATTTAATTTATAATTTAATTCGTAAGTAGGACACTACGAATACTCACACTACATTATTTACAACATTATAACTGAATCATAAATAATACTTTCCTTTACTTTCTTTGGAATAAAAGTGACTTAATATAGTATGCCTGAATAATATGTATATAATATTATCTATCACTTAACATTACTAGTTATTATTATCTAGGTAATAACTATATGATCTATCATCAGTGATGGGCAGGATCATGATCGGGAGAGGAGTGGGATTCGGCGATTCCGATCCATAAAAAGGATCGGTGCCCATCATTGCATATATGATACTATAATATTATTATATTTATTTAAATTAAATATTAACAACATTTTAGTATTGTATTATTACATTGATATGCTATTGTATTGATCATTATTTTGTAATGTTTTCCAAGGTATTGCAAGATTAGGTTAAACCTACGTAGTATTTAAATAATAATTGTTATTTTTACTATAATATTTAATCAATTGATATCATAAGTAAACTACCAACTTTGACTCAATGCACATCATACAATGAGTAGATATCTGCATCCAATTCAATGCATTTATATAAATAAATTATATTTAATGCACTATATTTTATTCCCTATACCTATAGTCATAGAGAACGAAGTGACTACGTTCTCTATGCCTATAGTGACTATATCATATAATCTATATGATATACCTACATTCAATATATGCATTTAATTTAATTGAATTATTATTGAAATATAATACAATATATTAATAATAAATATTTACCTTATTTAAATTATACCTATTTACAATTATTAATAATTTATATTACATAGGTATAACTACATATATATTGTTTCGAATTATGAAATAAGATCATATTAATTAAATATATATATAATATCATGATCGTGATCGGGAAAAGGATCGCATAAGAGAATAAATAGGGGATCGGATGCGGGATCGGTGATCCAGGAAAAAAGAATGTAATCATCCTATCATACAATTAATACTATACTTCATGACGGTATATCGCATTGTCTAATGGACAGATCATCTATCACCCTAGAGTGTAATAATGAAATGTGTTGCCCTTCATGTATCATCAAGTAATATTAAAAATCATCATATAATAATTGTACCTATAAAATGCATGCATAATAATAATTATATATATATATATATATATATAAATAACTATACCAGTTATGGTAAACATTTCTAGCATAATAGGTGGCCTACTAACCATTTGGTGGCCATTATTATCTGGTTGTCAATGTTGTGTCCACCAAATAGTTATGGCAATATAATTTACATTACTTTTTTTCAATTTTGGAATGCATTTATATTAAAATAATTATCATTAGTATATCATTAATATATATGAACTATATATATTAAATAACGAAATATAGAGAATAAGTAAGTTTAAATAATTGGATTCATAACTATTTAGTAGCCATCCCATTTTAAATGAAATATACATTATTATTGCATATATGTGTAGGGTGTTGACACATTTCGATGTTATATTACTTATTGTTGCCCATCGATAATATATAGGATGGAAACGATAAGTTATCTACTTGATACTCGATAAGACTACCACTAACAATTACTTCAATTGGAACTTGGAATGTAAGAACACTAAATAGAACTGGAAAAAGTGAGGAGCTAACAAATGAACTGAGAAGCAGATACAAATGGGATATTATATATTGTAGGTCATACATGAACTAGATTAAATGGATATGGATAACTATAGTTATAATGACGAATGAAGGACTTAAGATATATTATAGCGGACGAGAAAAACATCAAGAAAGTGTCGGATGCATAATACGAAGGAACTGATAAACGCAGAACTGCGCTATATATACACTCCCATATAGGGGAAAGTAACCGAAACGGACACTCTCGGTATCTCAGAAACCATAAATCCTACAAAAAAATGTTAGATGAATAAAATATTCTTAATTATATAAATAGTCTAAAATAGTATTTTTATTTTTTAATTAATCAAAATATTGCTGATATATCCAATAAACTGATTTTTTTATTATGTTTTTAAATTTATGAAATCAATTTTCAACTTAATACATTCTCAAAAATATAGGTATACAAATGTATCAATATAAAATATAACACTATATTATTAAAAAAATAAAACATTCTTAAATTATATATATATAATTTCTATATTTGTTATCAAATATTCATTAAGTTATAAGTATATTTCTAGAGGTCACATAAGTCCCTAATACGGACACTCTAGATGTCTTAATACGGACACCCTGTATATATAACTAATCAGCGCGCAACGTATGAACAATTATGATTTTCATAAAAATCGCAATTACCAAATACCACCAATAAAGTTAAATCTATTTTGTTTATTATTTAGATACTTAAATTGTATTATTAATTAAAAAAATAATAAAAATAAATAAATTATTAACTAATTAAATTAAATTATTAATAAAATTAATTATAAATAATGTACTTGTAATTTGTCTGATTGGTTCATCAATAATACATAGTTTATCTAGTGGTATATAGGATGTCCGTATTCGGACATGGGTACCTAATACGGACACCCCGTTATCTATGGAATTAAACGTTTAATACAATTTTAAAATCACAATAATATCTATAACCATATAATAATAATATATTGTAATTTTTGAATACAAATTATGAGTCATAAATGTTAAGACATTTAATGTTAAAGTGTCCGTATTAGGTTACTTTCCAATACATATGAACCAACCCAGAAAACAGTAAGAGCAGCATAATAGCAGCATAACAGCATATGCTAGAGCCTCAAATGTTTACATTGTGCTATTATGCTGCTATTAAATATCTATTATGCTACTATTAATTTGTCATAATATTATGCTGCTATTATGCTGCCATTATGCTGATATTATGCTGCTATTAATTTTAAAAGTATATTATGCTGCTATTATGCTTCTAATAATAGCTGCTGGGAATATTACAGTCCATCTGTCAAAGAAAATTAAAATGGTAGTCCTACCTCAGAAAAACAATCCTCCAAGGAATGGTTGAGGGTAATCGCAAATGTGGTATTCCCAAAAGAAAATTGATTGGTGATATCAAATAAGGGAACAATATGACTCAGTCTGACTTAATGGTGTAGCCACGTGACCTAAAGAATGGCAACATTGTATAATAGCCAGCTCATTGATTTACCCTACGAGTCAAGAGAATAAAGTAAAGTAAGTATTACTTATTATGTTAAATTACTAGATAATAATTATTAGGATACATATGTAATTTTATTTGTATATACTAAATATACATGCATAATCAATATATATTTTTAATTAATTACTATATTTATTAATTATTTATATGTTTAAAATAATTGCCATTGTGCGTAATTTATGTTTATCATTAAATATAGAACATATATCAGAAAATAGTAAAGTTAGAGCGAATGCTTTATTAAAAAGACCATAACAAATACATTTTATATTGTCTACAAATTCATAACTAATACATAATATATATTTGGTAGAAATTATTTGTATATTTTTTTATTATATATTATTTTGAAAATATATAAAAAAAATAATTAAATATATTCAAAGTGTAATCATAATTAATTAATATGTAAATATTCACCTTCATGTCTATCTTTTAAAAAATATCAACCACATGATTATATTTTGCATTGTTTACCACATTCTTACAATATATAATTATATATATAATTATATATATATATATATATATATATATATATATATATATATATAAGACAACGGCAACTTCATATATACTCGAGGGCGTTCTGGCAACCCCATTCACGGCTTCAACACTGCGCTGGAGAAAGCAACGGGAAACTACTCCAGTAAAATTCCCACGAAAACAAACATGACAGCACAAATAGAAGTAAATGCAATAAGGCTAGAAAATGAGCCCCCCCCAGGTTGGACAGCCTTTCAATTATTACTGGGGATGAGAGAAACTATCGTGTAATTACAGTCGGTAAGGATGACGAGGCTATCTTAAATCCGAAAGGAAGGATTGTTTCTGAGAAAATCGTCTTGAAACACACATATATTAATAGCTACCTACAATTTAAAAAAAATATAAGTATAGCGACATGGAATGTCAGAACAATGAATAATGGAAATACACATATTATTACAAGGGAAATGGGAAGGAATGGGATAGATTTAATGGGGATAAGTGAAACGAAGTGGAAGGGGATAGGACAAGTAAAATCTGATGACTATTCAGTATATTTTAGTGGAAACGATAAAATTGAAAGAAAAGGGGTGGCATTCATATGCACAGAAAAAATAAAAAAATGTGTTCTTGGGTTCAATCCTATAAGTGACAGAATAATAACAATACGTATCCAAGGTAAACCTATAAATTTCACATTCATACAAGTATACGCTCCCACTTCAACAGAAGATGAAGAGGAGATGGATTATTTCTACGGTGCCCTACAAAAAGCAATCGATATAACTCCAAAAGGTGACATCATGTATGTCATTGGCGATTGGAATGCTAAAGTGGGTAAACAAAAAACAGCTGGGCTAACTGGTGGTTTTGGACTGGGGACTAGAAATGAAAGAGGTGATACAATGGTAGATTTCTGTAGTAGAAATAGTCTTGTTGTTATGAATACAATGTTCAAGCAATATCCAAGAAGACTATATACTTGGAAGTCACCGGATAAAATTACTAGAAACCAGATTGATTATATATTATGTACAGGTCGATGGAAAAGCTCTATAAAAAGAGTAACAACTATCCCTGGAGCAGACTGTGGCACAGATCACAATTTGTTAATAGCTATTGTCAAGATAAAGTTCAAACAAACTAAAATAAATAAGACTACTCCAAAATATGATCTAGAAAACATTGCTACGAAATATACTGTAGAAATCAAGAATAGATTCAGCATACTACAAGTAGATGACAAAAATCATGAAGATTTATGGATTGATATACGTGATGCTGTGATAGAGACGGCTGAGAAATGGATACCAAAAGTAAAGAAGAGGAAAGTTACAAAATGGTTAACCGAAGAAACAATAAAAATAGCGGAGGAAAGAAGAGAGGCAAAAAGAAAAGGTGAAATAGAAAAATATAAAAAACTAAATGCAGAATTTCAAAAAAAGCAAGGTATGATAAGGAGATAAATTTAAGAGAGAAATGTAGAAAAATAGAAGAAAACAATAAAAAGGGAAGAACAAGAGATCTATATAAGGAAATAAAAGATATAACTGGATCATACACAGCTAGATGCGGAGTAATGAATCTAAGTTCTGGAAAGACCGCTACTGAAGAAAGAGAAGTAAAAATTAGATGGCAACAATACACAGAAGAGCTCTACAGGAGAGATCCTAAAATCACTGATACTTTTCCCTAAACTAGATATGAAGATGAACCTCATATACTAGATACAGAGGTAAAGGACGCTATCAAGCATATATCAAATCGGAAATCATCTGGATGTGATGGCATACCTATAGAACTTCTGAAAGCAGGTGGAGATGCATCTACAAAAATAATGTTAATTCTTTTCAATAACGTATGGAGGACTAAGGAATGGCCAAGAGATTGGAAGAAATCTATTTATCTCCCGATATACAAGAAATGAGATAAGAAAGAATATGGGAACTATCGTACTATTGCTCTGATATCTCATGCTAGCAAGATATTTCTTCGAATTATTCAGAAAAGTTTCCTTATCCCAGAACTACATATTGAACAAGCAGGTTTTAGAAAAGGAAGAGGAACAAGAGATCATATAGCTAATTTGCGGTGTATGATGGAAACAGCCAAAGAACACAACAGGAATGTGTATATGTGTTTCATCGATTATAAAAAGGCCTTCGACTGCGTAGATCATGAGAGACTATGGGTTATACTCAAAGAAATGGGAGTTCCTGTTCACCTAATAGTCCTACTGCAAAAGCTCTATACGAAACAAGAAGCCACAATAAGAACATAATTCGGTGAAACTGATACTATAAACATAGGGAAAGGGGTAAGACAAGGATGTATTTTATCACCCCTACTGTTTAACATATATGCAGAAAACATAATGAGAGAGGCATTAGAAGATTGGGATGGGGGAATCAGTATTGGAGGTAGAATGATTACTAACCTGAGATATGCTGACGACACAACACTGATCTCTGAAACTAAAAACGATCAAATAGCAATTATGGAAAGAGTAAAGTTGGCTAGTGAAAAGGCAGGTCTATATCTAAATGTAGGTAACACTAAAGTAATGATGACTGAAGACCAAGGAGAAATGGTAGTAGATGGAAAGCATATTGAAGTAGTATCGCACTTTATTTTCTTGGGATCTCTAATAACCAAGGATGGATTCTGTGAGAAGGAAACACGCAGAAGGTTAGCAATGGGTAGATCTGCAATGGGGGGACTAACGACAATCTGGAAAGATAGAGGAATTACCCTCAGAACAAATATCAGGCTTGTAAAAGCTTTAGTTTTCCCTATAGTCTTATACGGATCAGAATCTTGGACAATGAGAAAGATGATCGATGCTTTTGAGTTATGGTGTTGGAGACGTATGTTAAGAGTAACATGGATCGACATAAAGACAAATGTATGGGTTATTGACAATATAAAAACAGAATGGACGCTTGAGTCACGGATAGTCAAGGCATCATTATGTTACTTTGGCCATGTTATAAGAGCAGGCGGAATGGAATATGAAGTGATGGTAGGAAGAATGGGGGGTTATAGAAGCAGAGGGAGACCACGGCAAAGATGGCTAGATAGCATAAAGAAAAACTTCCATGGTACTATCTACAACATGATCCGAGCCTCAAGGTGTAGGAGGAGTTGGAGAGCTGCTGTCATCGATGTCGCCAGGGGTCGGATACGACTCGACTCGACGCCGTACGGCACAGGTTTTAATATATATATATATATATAACTATATATAGGGGAAAGTCTCCGATTACCGACCCTTAAATGATTATTTGGAATAACTTATTCAATATTAAATATATTTATTTGAAATTTTGTAATTATGGAAATATTATGGCAATGAAAAATGTGGCTATTTTATATTTTTTATATAATTATATTTACAAGAATAAACAGAGGGGTCGGTAATCGGATACATGTACCTAATACCGACCCCTTCTCCTATTACCGACCCCCTAAAATAATCGTGATATAAATAAGTGTAGTATTATAATATCCAATAAAAATAGTAGATATACATAAATATAATTAATTATAACATTCACGCAATTTATTTTGTATTGAATTTATGTTTAAATAGTAATATTAAATTTGAATTTAAACTTGATAGTAATTCTATTAAAATAGTGTATATTATTATTTAATATTTATTTATTAATCAGTATGTATATAATCAACTGGAATCATGAATCCTAAATCTATATCAATGATACACAAACACTTTACGACATATTTTAAAGTAAAATAAGGATCTATTTTGATTGGATATTATAAATCACATGGGGTCGGTATTAGGGTAATTTAGGGGGTCGGTATTAGGAAAATAATATGGGTTGCTATAATTAAAATATATTGGTTAATAGTTATTAAAATTAAATTATTTTTATAATAGTTATAAATATTTTATTGATCTACAATATTATGCGCAGTATTAAGTTTTCTTTTAAATAATAAAATATTTACAATGATTTAAAAAAAGTTATTTTTCAAATATTTTAAAAGTAAAAACAGAATATTAAATTTGATCAAATAACAATTTTAGGATTAAATATTTTTTAAAACAAAATACGTATTCATATTTATCATTAAATTACTAACAGTTTGTGTATATATTATTTGTTGATATATCTTATAGCTACTGATATACGAGAGGGGTCGGTATTAGGAGGGGGTCGGTAATTGGGGACTTTCCCCTATATATATATGTATATATATGTGTTTCATAATTAAAAACAAGTTATTAATATTATATCTATATATGACTATGATCTATGACCTACATATTTAAGTATTATCCTATACCAATTAACTATATATATAGTAAATATAGTTACTAGAATACATTATCAAATTAATGTATTACTATAATTATATTCTGCTGAGTATTAACATACCTCCTACCCGACTACTGCACTCGTACTAGTGCAGTCTAGGTTCTAAATATGGAGATAGAGTTAGGTACAATACGTAGTCCAATGTACGTCATATATTATTAGTAATTGTAATATATTTATTATGCAATTCCGAGCGAATTAATTATTATTAACGCCCAAGAAAGTCGGTCAATATTTTAATCTTAATAGGTGCCAAGTGTAATCACGTCATCACGATGCGGTTACGTAATCGGTGACGTCATAGGTATGTGTTAATTGTTTATTGCGAATGAATGGTTACGCGGATATATATTAAAACATGTGTGTGTGTGCACTTTTCACACACACGCGCGAGCGCGCGCACAGGAATACACGATTAACACAAATAATGTCGTACACATACGTAAACAAATATTATATAGTCGAGATATCACGAGATCATGAGATGTTATTGTATATATATATATATATATATATATATATATATTAAGTAGGTTATAATAAATAGTAATACATACACAGCGTATTATATATAACGAAAATAATGATTTAAACATGATTATATAGATGCTGTAGGTAACGAACGTGTTAGAGAAATGGATAATTGTCAGACGATATTATTCGATATGATATTCGATATTTTACATATTTAATTTAAATGTCTGTTATTAGACTACGATCAGTGAAATATAAAAATAATTATTAAACGATGTTAAATTATAAGATTATATATATCTATGTATATTGTAGTCATTAGTTATATTTATAAATAAGTAATGTCATCATAAATAGAGCGTGAATGGTATTAATAATTTAAATTTTGACTATAAATAAATATCGTCGCCAAACGATGGCGTATATTTTAATGAACACTCGACAGTCTATGTTTATTGGTACACATCGATGTGATTCATTAACTTTTAAATAATACTCGTCCCGTAATCTATACTTATATCTCCTTTTTAAAGATCTATCGTCATATATGTATATATGGATATATATAGCTATATATTCTTACATATAGGTATATCATAAATAGTATAGTAGTTTAAGTTTAATATCTAAATATATGCATTATCGCCCGCTAAATTCGATGCCGTGATCGCTTTTAGGGCAGTATCCCTGAATCTTCCAGTGATGGTTGAAGCCGAAATCGCACAGGGGAACGTTACAATTTCCGTTTCGTAAACACCTGATAGATTTGTACGTATTAAGATTAATATATATATATATATATATATATATATATATTATTATAGTTTATATTGGTAATCAGTATTTAAAAAAATAAATATTTAATATACAAATATTTGTTTAGTTAAAAATTAACTAAAACATCGACGAATTCTATCAAATATATTTCATTAAATACGTATGACATATTTTAACAAAATAATATACTATTAAACCCTATCAATGTATATTACATTTATTATCATAGCTAATTAGTAAGTTTTCACAAACTTTAGATATTTAGGCGGTAATTTCCTGACTCCTGCTAATATTTTCTTGCATTTGAAATTAGAGTTCTGACATCCGCAGAAACAGTGGCCTTCTTTTCCCATAGTAGGCTAATGTAGTAGAGTTATACGTGTAATAAAGAACGTTTATAGAATATGTAATTGTATATATTATTTAGTTTATTAATATATATATATATATATATATATCGATATAGGATATACAACCCAGAGAAGTTGAGGGTATTTTTCAAATGGAAGAACTTACATATAAATGCATTTATATAGTACTCAATTTAAATATGCTACTTAAAAATCTTGGATATTTAAATATGACATATATATATATATATATATATTAATATTAATATATATATATATATATATATATATAGATATATATATATATATATATATATATAGACCCTATAGGTCATACTTACAAAGAATGGAGGTTCGCACTTGATACATCCGTACTTGATGGGTTTCCTGATTTGTTTACAATGACATTTCGTGTGATCCTCGTATTCTATTGTTACCGTCTTCTCGAACATCAGCAGCGGAGATTTACTCGTTTTGCGAAACTTCTGTTATATGAATTAATATTAAAATATCACTATTGCGATATATATATATATATATATATATAATTTTCATATTTGAAACTTATTAAATTTATAACTAAAAATTATGAAATATTAAAAACGTAATAACATAACACAGTATTATATATATAGTTAAGTATTACGTATTAGGTGTTAATGACATAGAGAGCATTTGTATTTATATATACCATTGTGTAGAGGAACATGTTTTAACACACAACGTAGTATACTTTATACTCCTATAAGAATTTAAATTTACAAATCGTGATATTAAATAGAATATCGCAGTTATACACGGTGACGAACGAAGAATGTTTTCCTCTTTGTGACGGTCACTAGGGGCGCGCATGTCGAGTACGGACCACAACATCCGGTAGCATTAGAACACCTCTTTATCGTGATGCACGTCGGTTGATATTCCTCCATGTCGAGAGACTTAGCGTCAGCAGGGGTGTATCGCGCTGTGAGGGTAGGGTAGGTAATATTGTAGTAGGGATGATTGGGGCGCTGGAATGACTTTGTATATAGGGAGGACAAACCAATCATAATAAATTGTGTGGTAAAAGTGGGGGGGGGAACATACTTGGGAGGTCCCCCTATATTTTAAAGTGGGGGGGGGGACATATCCCCCCGTCACCCCAGTTGCAGCGCCCCTAGGTATGATGTACCTAAACATGTTAATCGTTATGTAATCATGGAAATGGATTACCATTCTGGTTAGAACGATAATAGGCAGTATTAGTATATTTTAACTTAATAGGTACATGTATACATACATGTATACGTATTCATACACGCATAACTATATATATATATATATATATATATATACAATACACATATAAATAATTTATTATAATAATTATATTAAATTCCTACCATAATTATATAACAAGTTAACAATAGTTAATTTATAAATAAAACTCGCACACTTAAACACCTATATATTTTTAGGTATATGTGTGTGCTTATGTGTATGCGTGTGTGTGTATGTGTTTATACATAACTACAATCATGATCACGGTACAGTTTTACACACATATATATATTACATGATGTAGAAGGAAATGTTTGTAAACGAAATGCGATAGTCGAACGAGGAAGTATTTGTATACAATTCCGGGAACGATAATTGTAGGCAAACAAACGAATAACCTGAATACCCGCCTCGAATACTTAGCCTCGAATACTCGCACGTTCTGGTAGCATGCCGTGCGGTCATTACTACTTATATACACATATAACCTGGCGTATACATGCGTATATATACACATACATACATACATACATACATACACACTATATACATTACTATGTACAATGTACAGTGTACATTAGACTAGTTCGTACTTTTTTTCGTTTCATAATTTTATAAACCTTCATATCTATAACAATTATGTATACTATGATGAATAAGTGTTTGCAATTTTAGATCTATATCTTAAATAGTTTTAGGTCACGAAACCTTTAAATTTTAACATTGAATACATATACAATTTAACATGGGCAAACTATAGAAATAAGTTTTATTCAATTTTTATCAAATTGAATACTTTTTTTCAAGCCAACTATGAATATATCATAGGTAAATATATAACAAGTGATATTAACAATACAAAATATTTATCAAAACAATCTAGATGCCCTAATTTTATATAACAATTTTAATAAAAAAAAATATCTAAATTTCGTATAATTTGATATAAATAAATTATTTATATTTAATTTAAAAAATTAAAATATATAATTTATATATAATAATAAAACAATTGAAATTAATTATTAAAAAATTAAAAATTGTTTTTAGAAAATAAATTAACATCAATTGTAATTTTTTTTTGATTTTTATTTGAAATGTGAAATACAAAATATTTGTGTATATTTTTAATTTTATTAATATAATTTCAATAAAGGATATTTATATCTAACTTATATCCAAACTTCTATAAAATATGATAGTTCAAATTTGTGTAAAGTATAATTATATATATTAATTTTTAAAAATTAATTATTTTTTTGAATTATTTTTAAATAAATACTTTGTAAAATGGTGTACAGTGTACATTGTATACCCGATATAGCGAATATAAAGGAACGCCAATGAAAGCGCATCGATACCATCACGAACGTTCGTATAATCGACGTATAATAAATAATCGACGTATACTTAATAATCGACGTATATCGACATATATCGACGTATAATAAATATACGACATATAATCTCACTTATATTCACGTGCGTATGTGTATACGCATATGTATACGTACACGAAGTAGAGTTTGTTATAGTACCCATGCCTAGATCAATCACTTCGCACGTTCGTCGAACTAGTATACGTATGCACATGCACTGTACGTCGTACATATGAGTAGGGGCGCTGGAACTATGCTGTGTATGTAGGGGGGGCCAACCAATCACAATGAATGTTGTGTTAAAAAAGGGGGGGGTGGGCAAATATATAGGATGTCCCCCTAGATTTTAAAGTGGGGGGGGGGGGGCATATCCCACCCGCCCCCTGTTGCAGCGCCCCCTACATATAAGTGATATTATACGTGCGGTGATGCGCGCTCACGTGTGCGGGATATAGATGCGCGTGTGCGGGATATAGATGCGCGTGTGCGGGATATAGATGCGCTTGTGCGGGATATAGGTGCGCGTGTGCGGGTTATAGGTGCGCGCGTGTGTGCGCTAACTTGTGATGTTGAGGATGTCGATCTCCCTGCTGTTAGTGGTCATCAACAACTCGGCCATACACATCACCCGACGGACGGGTTTCTTGCACAGACTCGACTTGCGCGAGTTCTTCAGGTTGGAGAACGCTTTCTTTATGCCTGGTAATGAGGTGCGCACGTAGATATAGATGTAACGCATGCGCCGACGTATATAATATAATATAATATAATATAATATAATATAATATAATATAATATAATATAATATAATATAATATAATATAATATAATATAATATAATATAATATAATATAACATAATTTATTGAATATAGAAAATAGATATTCAAAATCACATAAAACGGGAGAAAAAACTAATAATAAAAAATAAGTAAATGTATTTACATTATTGATTTACATTATTGATTTGCATATATGCCATGATTTGGCCCGTATATGTTAATGATATATAACGTTGTATTACGCATGTGCGCCGCATTGTGCGGGCGTACGTGTGGTGTATACGCCCAGTAAATAATAATCTAAAACATTGCGCGAAATATCCCTCTTTTTTGGCTACATTTTTATTGCGCAAAATAATTTGCATATAAATAAATTGCGGATAATTTGCATGTAAAATGTTTACTGGGCGGTGACAGATTAATCTCGAGAATTATTCGTTGAGCTATAAATTCTCGGCTAATAGATACACGTGACTATAGTTTAACCATACGTTTCAACATTACAGTGTTCACCTAGTTCCGGTTATAAGTGTATTATATATATATATATTCTGAAATAATATTATATAATAATATAATTTATATAATAATATATATTATATAATAATTTATATAATAATATATATTATATAATAATGTTAATTTATTTACTTATATGTATTTGTATAACTACTAATGTATTCTATACCCGATCAAGAAGAGAACAAAGTAACTATAGCAACTATTAGTGCACTGTACTCTCGCGTGACATACGTTACACTAGTCACGTGACTATTATATTGTTAGTTTGTCGGTTAATAAACTAGTAAAATGACTAATTTATCGAAACATTAATTATTTAAATAGTAATTCGACTAACATATTTAGTTAAACCAAAATATTAATTATTACTTTATTAATATACTTCACTTGACTAATTATACTAGTTAAATAATTAATACTAATCATTCATTATTGGGAGAATATTTCTTATTATATGTTTGTCAAATAACTCATATATTTATATGCGTAATGAACTATAATACACACACACACATATATATATATATATATATATATATTCACCCTATAGGGTTAATACCTATATATAGGTACCCTATAGGGTAGCTGACTCGCTGCAACCATGAGTCATGACAACGATAATGACATCGCTCGTATTACGGCAACTTTTGCACAACTAATTAACTATTCGATATTAGTACTTCTAATAGTTCACCTGTTACGGTTTAATGTACGAATACTTAAATACTGTATATATATATATATATTTATATATATATATATATATATACACTATAACTATAGTTATAACAATTCATTTAATATATAAGTGTATGACTCTAATTATATTAATAATATATATATATATATATAAAAACATATCGTCATTTATTCAGGTTTCAGGAGAGGATTGGGGCCTAAACCATAGTAATAGGTTCATTAATAAAACGTATGTTACTATATATAGTGATTGTAGTGTTACTTAAAGTTACTTTATACAGTGATCACGTGAGTATTTGACTAATTATAGCATAATTCACATTACAACACTTATATACAATATATTGTATAATAAATAGATTAAAAAAATAATATTAAAATCAATAAATAAAATATAATAAATTATCAATATATATCATGTATTAATATAAGTATATATATATAAACATTATTACATAATACTATATTTTCTCGATAATCGTATATATATATATATATATTGCAGTATTATAATGTTACCATATTATGTTAACCTTAAGGTATACACACATAAACAAACGCTTGCCCCCCCCCCACACACACACAGCTAAACTATTAACATTAATTATATACTCTGTACATAAATAATTGGACACACCTTCGTGATAATTAATTAGGTTAGTTAAACACGATAAACAGGGAGACCTTTCTATTAAGTAAGTCAGTAGTCTAATTAGCCCGAACAAGCCCCGGGCATCGCTTGTAGGCCAGGTATACCCGCTGACCTAGTTAGACGCAGGGTATTTCTCTGGGTCTAACCTAGAGAATATATTCTCCAGGTGATCGTTTATAATAAACACATGCGCATAATCGTGTAGTTATGTATACGTATTGGTTTATATTAACACGTACCCTATATATAGGGGTAAACGGGGGGTAAATAGGGGTTAACGGGGGTATATAGGGACAAATGGAAACATTTGTCATACGATAGAAATTATAATTTTATTTTACTCTCTTCTAACTATAATAAACCTTATTAAAAAAATACTATGTGTTAATTTCATAAGCCTTATTTATATATAATTAAAATGGGGCGTTTTAATATTATGTTTAATGTAAATAAACATACCCGCATACACACACACAAATATAGTGGTATAGTATACAAGCTTGTATTATGTGTGCGCGTGTGTGTGCGTGCGTGTGTGCGGAGCGGGTGTACCGAATACGACAGCAGCGCTACTCCAGTATCTACACACGTTCTCGCAGCCGAGGTATGTTAATCAGTACAACGTGCCTCCGATAGCGGGAGTTCTAGTCACGTGAGAGAGAAATAATCCGGGCCGCGAAAAAACGCACCGGATAAAAAACTAGACTAGCTCCGTCCAGGTATCGCCCCCACCCTGGATCACTAGAGTTAATGAACCCTAGATATCGTGTGGATCGCGGAAGCGGCGATGTGGCACGGGTAGAAAGCATACAAAGAAAGTAATTTCTTCATAACGATGGTAGAAAGCACAGAGCTAGAGAGAAAGAGCTCTCTCTAGCTCTATGGTAGAAGGATAGCGTTCGTTACCATCGAAATAGAGTCGGAGTGAGAGTGAAAGTGAGGAGAGATCGGAAGATCGTATTGACCAATAGGAACCAGATGATAATAGAACTCTACACGGACGACGTCGTCCACTCGGTAAATCTCGAGATAGAGCGATATAGAACGAGATATAATGATATTCAGCGAAACGGATTTAGATAGAGTGATACAGAGTGAGATAGAGTGATATTAAGCTAAATAGAGTGATATAGAGTGATATAGAGTGAGATAGAGTGAGATAGAGTGAGATAGAGTGAGATAGAATGAGATGTATATCGCATATCGTGTGACGTCACTATAGGTATTCGGAGTGTAACTTATTATGGTTATAATCGGCTATTGTCGATTGTTGTCTGTTGTTTTCGGTTGTTGTCGGATTACGGATATCATTGTTGTTATCGAATAGCGTTAACAAGCGCCGCGCTCGATATTTCTCGCAGTTTCTCGAAAACATGTCAATTATGTAGGTCACTAGTTCTCGCTCGCCGAGATGAGGTAAATACCTCTCGTACCCGACCCTTACCACCGTGACCTTTGACCCGCTTTTAGCGTGGAATGTTAGGAATGTGGCCGAGCATAGCTTATTAATTAATATCAAACGAATATCTCAACGTAGCTCTACCGTAAATAACGCGAAGTATACGCCATAATAGAGGTATAATAGAGGTATAATTAGACACGTAAATAGATAACATATATAGTGATTATATATTCACGAAATAAATATCGATAGATGAATTCAGATTGGTGGAAAATATACACGTGATATACAGATTACGATATACTATGATACGTTTAAGCTAGTTCACGCTGGTTTAAGTGTGTAAGCCACACTCCAGTGCATATATTGATTACTAATGTGATGGATAAATATTTCCCCGTACGATTGTATGTGTACTTAGCATTTTATGTCGGACTTATTATGCAATATAGAGAATATAAACTGATATCGCATAATAAGTCCGAAATAAAATACTAAGTACACATACATTTAGATATTATCTATCAACGCGTAGTTTATACATCTAACCTATATATTAGTTAGTATATAAAAGCAATTGAAAATTAAATTAATCTTATGAAGAGAATATTGGAAAATAAAATTATAATTAAAATATTAATAATCATTTTATAGATCACCGAATTAAATATCGCATCGCGATCCACCTAATCTAACGTGATTGTGTAGCGAGTGAACATTAGCAGTGGTTAAACACCTGTATTCTTTAAATCATCGTATATTATCTAATGAATTGTTTTAGAATACTAAAAGATAATGTATTACATCATTAATGAATATATTTGTATTCCAATTCGGATCCTATCCATATCATGGCACTTATTTATCTATATTTTTATTTTTATTATTTTATATTTGAATATATGGAATATATTGCTTGATGTTCGTGTGTTATGTAATAACTATATTGTCTAATTATAATATTGACATATTTTCTATATACGATATTGAAGTAAGAAGTACTTAGTGCTATAAGTACCTATATAGTACCTATAAGTGCTGAGTACTATCTAGAGTACTATAGTACTATAGTTAATATCAGTATTAGAGTACTATAGTTAATATAATCACTAAGGTACTATAGTTATTATAAGTACTATAGTACTACAATACTATAGTTAGTATAATACTAATATTAACCTACATGTTGTTTATAAAGTTCAAAGTGACACCAACGTTAAAGTATTACCGACAATATACCCTAAGTAAGAGATAATAACATTACATTTCATTACATAATACGCACATAGTATATAGATAGTAGTATGTACTGCATACTATCCACACTGCACTACGCCTACATCAATGTCTCCACGAATGCGACATATTCGATATATTAATATATAATATAACAATACTCGGACCTATATAGCAAAGATTTTGCGAAGCAAAGATATAACACTCCCTATGCATGCAACGTAATTTAGTAATATACCCAACCGCTGCTGGCAGTAGTATCGAAATCACTGAAATAGATTTAGGTTCGGCTCTGTTTGCATACAACAATGTTTTCATTGCTCTATTAAATTACATGCAATATAAATTAGCTTTTACTCACTAAATATATACTTATAGCATTTAAAACATACATATCATATTTGTTTTTTATATATTAGTAATGAACACTTAGTTTTCATCATATATATATTAATTTAAAGCATAGTATTTAACATTTTAAAAGTGTATAGTTAAATACGAATTTACATTATAAACAACACATAGTTCCTAAAAGTAACCCGCTATAGGTGGCACTGGGGTATTTTGTATACAAATTCGAATTACACGATTTCGCGTAAGTGTTATATCTTTCCTTCGGAAAATCTTTGTATATAGTTTAAGCTATTACGAATACAATGACTGTATATCTTATGTTATGCATAATCACATGTGTACTCTTTTGTTGAAATAATTACCCTTAGATAATAAATGCTGATACTATGTTTATTTTATTTGAGTACTATTTTTATAAATAAATAATATTGATTATTATTAACATGTTCATAGAGATATGGGGAATGTTGCGATGGATGGAAGGCGTCCATTGGAGGGATTTGTGTGTTTGTATATATACCATCGATATAAAGAAAGTGGATAAGCAATTGACAAACGCAATGCATGGAAACGATATATATGTGAATGGAACTTTTATCGATAAATTAACAAAATGGTATCAGTGATTTTGATTGGATATTAGTCATATTATATATGTCAAATATTAAAACAGTAGGCTTTTTGTCGAAATAGATTAAAATGACTTCTATTTATATCACTGGATTTAGATTATAAATATCAATAAAATAGTATGATATTTTCAATTTAAATACACAAAATTACGAGGAAATGTATAATTTTATTTTTAGTATAGAGAGTACATTAAAATTGGTAGTAATTATCAATATATATGTATAAATAAATATTTAAAAAAATAAAAAAGTAGTGGGCTTGCAGGTAGTATTACAGTAGGCGGCGACTGCAGCGCCCCTATCGCAAATAGCCATACACTACATTCAATTGCTTATCCACTTTCTTTATATCGATGACATATACACGTATATCCCAAACGAACAATAAGGATGAAATTCGTACTTAGACCTATATTAATTAGGTTATATATTATTTAATATTAAAGATAATGTAAAGTTATTCCTTATATACACAATGTACAACTGCATGCCTATATTTCTATTTTATACATACTAATTTAAAATATATTATTACTAAGAGTGTCAGTTTGACATTATATCAATGCTATTAAGTAGGTCATCTAAACATTATAATTGTGTAATATATTTCACTTATACGCATACAACTAGGCACACACATCGTACATACGCACACACACACACACACACACACATACACACACATAAACACACACACAAATTATAGAATTATTATATTAATGATGTGTTTAAATTAATACTTTAACAACAACAACAACAACACACATACATACACACATATACACATATATACACACATATACACACAAATATAAACACAAATGTGCACATACACATATATATATATTACATCATAGAATATATAATATCGTTTAACTCATAATATCGCAGAATATATATATATCTATATATTTGTAAGTACATATTTATCTATTATAATGATTGTCATCGAATAACCCTAATATCGTTAACAATTCGAAAACAACCACGACAAGCACGACTAGGGGTACACATAATATGTACACATTAAAGGTACACAATATAGAGAGAGAGGGATACAGAGAGGGATACAGAGAGGGAAGTAGATAACAATATATATATATATATATATATATATATATATTGGTAGGTATATAAATATAGATATATAGTATACTATAAGAGAGAGGTATAATGGAATAAAACTGTAGGGAGAGAGAGAGTTAGAGATTGAGGTATATATTGAGATAAAGATATATAGAAATATAGATGGAGAAAGATATAGAGAGGGAGATATACAGCGATAGAGAAACAATAGATAATATATGGATATAGTATAGAGAGATACAATAGAGAGACAGGCATATAGAGATGGATATATTATAGAGAGGCAGGCTAATAGAGATGAATAGAGTATAGATAGAGAGGCAAGAGAGGCAGGCAAGATATGGAAGTGATGGATGAACGAACGCTACCTTTACGGAGTTTTCGCCTGATACGTTTCTGTCTCGCTTTCCTCAGCTTATTCTTCTTGACCCGTTCCTTCTTCCGCCTCAACTTCCGGCGTAGTTGTCTGGCAGCCTTCCGTTCTTCCCGACGTTTATCCCGCTTCGTCTTCCTCCGCAGTCGGTTACTTCTACAGCGGTCAACCCTTGACCGGAAGCGACGTAACTGTGACCTCTGTCTAGGGGTCAACGGAATGGCCGTAGAACTGGACACAGCTCCGTGAGGTAGTACGCCTCCGTAGAACTTGTTGACCACTATACGGTGACACATCGCTCCTTGACCTTGGGGAGGGGCGCTTCTCGAGTTAGAGGTCGTTGCTCTGACCTCTCTCCGATGTCTGGACATCTCGGCCCGCGGGAGTGTACTGACTACGTTCGTTAAATCTTTATACGCGCCACCCCATATATCATATATATATATATATATATTTGCGTATTGGTATATTTATGGATTACACTTTTAAAGTGTACTTCATGAAGTACTTTATATGCAATATAATACATAATATTTATATTTATATTAATTTAAGTATACAAATAAAATATAAAATTACTATTACATATATATATATATATATATATACATATATGTTGGGTTTTATATATTTATTTGTGTGTATGTATGTGTATTTAGCGATACACTGTTAATGCGACACTCTACCCGTATTCTATAATATATATATATATATATATATATATATTTATATATATATATACATAAAGTATACTTTAATCTAATCGTTAACAGATTTGTTATCTATTATACAATACATCGATACGAGTTAACTTCAGTCACCGGAAATACCCCGCCGGCCTATTTTTATTTAACCCTTTTTTCATGTCGAATATATTTTATCTCGGCACCACAACAACTAATTCGATTACAGTGTAATCGTCTACAACAGAGTTCACACGTACCCCGAGCTACGTGTCTACAATGTACCCCACTGTACACATGTCACCACGCTAGTTATCCGTAACGTTCAGCTGTATACAGTCGTATACTATACATGCTTAGTATGTAAATAATGCATAGTATACTATATATGTACTATAGTTATAAACTATGATTTAAATAAAATAATTCTAATTTATTATGCATTTACAAATAATACGGATATAAATAAATATATATATAGGTAATTATTAAATAAATTAGATGCACTAATATCGTACTGGCTGGTGAAGGACATAGTAAGCTTACAATGACACGGCCTTACCATCGAGAACCGCTGCCGCTAGTAGAGGTCGTAGAGTGGAGTTCATGCCCAGCTTCTCCATCTGATGTTCCACCAGTGCGGCGTCAATCTGACGGTGGTTCAGGTCGTAAGTGATGAAGAACGGCGCGAAGAAATCGTAGTGATTGACAGCCGTTCGCGACACTTCCATCAGTTTGGTCGGGTAACGTCCTTGCATGCGGTGACTCACCTACGAAGGTAGTCACGTGACATTAGTCGACCAATCACGTGGCGAGTATGCGCATTATCGTCGCGATAATTCGTAAATCGGGAATAAATATAGATATAATTTTATAAATAAATATAATATAATACATATGATTATGATTTAATATCAATGTTACATTATATATTTATAGGGGGTTAGATATATGTTTCAGTTCAAGTTCTGATCAGAGGTATTGGTACATTAATCGAATTAAATATTAACAATAAGTAAATTTACATTTGTATTAAAAACGTGTATTATGAAGACCTTAAATATATATATTACATTATATAATATTACATAAATATATATATATTGGTATACAATTATAGTTATTATAAATAATAATACCAATTAAAGTTAAAAGTAAGGTAACACATGTGTGTTGTAGTTAGAACAAGTTTGTAGTTAGCGTTGAAATCGCGTATCTAATAATAATTATGAATTTAATTACAATGATAAGTAAACCGTTTAAAACAACTGTTATACTGCGATTAAAATACTGATATCATAGATAGCAATAGATTATTGTATTGTGTTATTCTATAGTTAGTTTCAAGAGTTATCATTTCACACGTATACGTGTACCTGTAGGTTGAGAGCGATATATGTGACTTATAAAATAAAATACTTTGAAATAAATATGTTTTAAATTTGATAATTTTAGTGCCGAAGAAGTTTACATGTCATATTGACCTATATATATATATATATATATATATATATATATATATATATATATATATATATATATATATATATATATAGGCTAGATATCCAGTATGCCAATATTTGACATGTATAGAAATGTTATAGTGTCAAAGGCAGGTAAGGTAGTCAACTAAATTGCCTCGAATATAAATAAATTATAATGAATGATATGAGCTGAAATAAAATAATATATCTAACATTATTGTAAATATTTACATTTACCAATACGATATCATTAGCTATATACGTATTTGGACGATAGGTATTAATACTATACTATTAACATACATGATAATAGTATCAAAAATATACACTATTCACTAATATACTATTAATACCATCAAACTATATACATATATATATTTTCCTCCTAATATATGCTATATTATTTCGAATACCCATAGGAGGAAAAAGCATATTAATATTATAAAATAGAAAGCGAAATAGAAATAAAACAAAATACTTCTGATAAATATTATTATTATTATTATTATATTCATTTAATAATTCGTCACCGAAAATTCAATGCAATAATATGCGCGGAATGCGGTGGCGTGAACGATTATTAATAACAATTGTTGAAATAAAATCGCTAATTTCGTTAAAATTTAGACTATTCGTAATAAATTAAACTAAGCGAACGTGCGCATTAAGTTTACATGTAAGCCTACTTACTTCGGTGACACATTTACATTTCAAAATAACTTCGGTAAAAATAGATACAGAAATATCTTAGTTAACTCTCTTAGTTAACTAGTTAGTACGCTAAAGAGATACACAAAAGTGCCTGTGTGGCTTAGTTGGATAATACGCGTGTATATGACTCATAAGTTAAATATATATACTGTATACCTATATCTAACAGTAATAACCTAACAATAGCAGCATAATAGAATTACAAATTAATATCAACATAATATACCTTTAATGGTAAAATACTTTTAATGGCAACATACTAGAAGCATAATAGCATAATGTAAACATTTGAGGCTATTATTCACGATATTATGCTGCTATTATGAGGTTATTACTTTTAGCTTGATATACATGCAGTAAGACCCACGATTTGGTTCCCACGTCCTATCATGGTGTTAAGCATCATGACAATGATGGACCAAGGTAAATGGGTGTTAAAATAATATTTAGAAGTGCTCTTAAATAATAGTATATGAATAAACGATCAGCTCTCGTTAAAACCGTGGTTGCCTTAACATATGGGGGGGGGGGGGTTCGAAGGGACATTATAGACATTATAAGTTAAAACTTCCTCAAAGTTTATGGATGGGATGAAATGACTCCACCAAATAACAACAAAATAAAGTACATTTATTAGTATGTCCAAGTAAATATACGTATACATGTACACAATTCCAATAGAATACACGCATATTATTATAATAATATATATATATATATAAATATATATATATATATATATATATAATTATTATATAAATAATAGAATAAACTATAGTGGTTATTGAAACCTATACGATAATTAGATTTGATTACAATACGTTGTTACCCGAGTCGTAGAATATATTACATAAGTGAAATGTACACGCATTACACACGATCCATCACTGTAACATAGCAACTTAGGTATCAGATATACTTATAATGAATAATATAAAGATATATATATATATATATATATATATATATATATATACGTGTTTATGCATGTCACGTGTTGTGAAGTGGATTTCACGATTACCTAATATTATATAAGAGTGTGCCATATCATATATGATACATTGCATCACGTGGTAAATCACATGCTAATCACATGATATATCACATGACATAACACGTGGTATACATGACGATGTCAACAATATTAAACATGTACATATTAATGTGAAGCCTTTTAGAAGACAAAACATATTGAATACTTTTTTATTTTGTATTTATAATCATAATATTATAAACAAAAACTCCTAATACATATTATTGTTATTATAATTATATATATATATATTATGTTATAACATATCCGTAGATTGATATAGTTTTAAACTACGGCCTACTTCCGAATCGTTAACCCCGCATGGGAAGATGTCGGTGCGCGTCGATTCTAAATAAAAACGCGCCTCATAACTAACTCCATTGTAATACACTCCGGCGGGCACTGAAACACTTCCATTCATATTTGTCAACCCGGTGGCGTTGTTTACGCGTTCGCTAATAAAGAGGCGGATAATGTAAACATCCGGTTCCCGTCCCACCCGCTACGCGCCGCTCGAATATCGATAATTAATGCCGCGCCCGAGTATAAAAAAGGGAGAGCGCGAGTTTTTATTTCCTCGTTAACGCTCCCCTATCGGGCCGCGCCCAAACGTCGCTAATCTCTCCTTCCCAGCCTCCCAGCCTCCCCATCACCATCACCACCATCATCGTCAGCGATATCCTTATCTCGCCACCATAGGTCTATATCGTTATCTCGTAATCTCGGGGCTCTTATCTCTACGCGTTAATGCATCGCACTTCCGGATCCGTCTAATCGGAGTGTAGAGTTCGGGCGCGCGTACGAGTTGTTCCGGTATGAACTGTGACCTCTACGTGTATGCACGTACGCGTTATGCTGGTTTAACACGCGATCACGTCTACGTGTATGTACAAGCGCATGTACACTGTGTACATTGTACATCGTAAACGCGAGTTTACGGGTGTGTTTTATTCGTATATTGAAATTAGCGGCCGACTTTTTGCTTAGCCGCACTAATTTCATCGTGTAGAAACGAACATCGCCATGTGTAAGCCACGCCCATCAAGTATAATAGACACGCCCATCGCGCTCTACGGTCTATTAATAAGAATACATAATTTTATTTCTTGTAAATCGTTATCGCGAAACGATGAAAATTAGGAGAAATTAGGATTTGTTATTCGCGTCCAGTTAATTATTATTAATAAATCACGGCGCGATAAAAAACTAGCTCGCATATCACGCATTTTAACCGGTGTACACTGTACCAGCACACGAAAGCGCAAGGCCGAACACGCAACGCAGTGTACTCTTGATATGGTCGTGTTGATATGATATATAAATTATACTTAGAGACCCGTAAACGCCTTATTAACCCGTGATATATGGTCGTAATGCTCATTTACGATATAATTAATAAGTATTTAAACTTATAATTGATAGTGTACACTTATAAGTGTATACGCATTACTCTTAATGATATATGATTACAATTTATGACATCATTAGTTATTTAAACTCACCTATTAATCTTAACATCTAACTAATTATAAACACACAAATATATATATATATATATATGTAGTTTGTCTGGGGTCTATGGCTCAGTGGGACAACCAAGAGCTAGTAAGCCAGAAGTCCCAGGTTCGACTCCTGCATGCAGTTATTGTTTTTCTCTTATGTTTATCAAGAACTTAAGGGAGAACTATATTATATATATATATATATATATATATATATATATAAATGTAAATGTTTCATGAATACGTATTTATTTATTAATACAATACCTATGCTACATAATAGCTTGGATATATATATATATATATATATATATATATATATATAATTCATTATCTGTAAATGGACACGTTTCTTTATAATTCGTTAGATCAACTCCTAATATTAATATTGATATTTATTTGTAATCTATATAATTATATTCTTTAACACTATGCATAATAATATATTGTATATTTGTATATAATCATAAGTATTAATGTATTGTTATGTTATCAATATTAATTTATTTTACCGTAATATCATCATAAAATATTAACAATATAATGTATATTTAAACAAATATATATTTTGTACAAGAATCTGTGAATATTGCATAAATAATACACTAATAATTACTAATCATTAATGATACAAAATGTCAGAAAATTAGTGGTCACTAACTGACCAATACGAGCGATAATACCATATCGGTACTTAGGTATAACAAGCGTATCACTATGCCCACTACTACCACTACGACCACTTCGTCCACTACTTCTACCACTACCACAACCTATAGGTGTAGTGCGCAATACACAGCGATTACGAACTACTTAAAGCCGAGATAACGATCCGACTGAACTGCTAATTCGGCCCCCCCTCTCTTAGTACCCCTCTCAGGTATGCCGTGTCGCCTGCACCGCGACGGGTAATAACAATTAGTAGTACCTAGGCAGCACTACGCACGCGAGCGCGAGCCTATCCAGTCACGTGATTTATTGCGTAACCCCTGGCGAGCTCGTCCGGCTAACCGAGGTTACGTAATAGAGCCGCATTTCTGCGAAGATGGCGTTATTAGGCCGAGCGGCGATGTGAAGCGGAGAGCGCGTCTATTTATAGATCGTGACGTCAGCGCCGATGAAATGCGCGAGAAAAGGCGACTTCGACTGACGAAGTTATTAAATTGTAGTCGCGGCTCGTAATTTATAACGGGTTTTTACTATATCGAGGTACTCGCCGATAAACCCGCGTACAGTGACCGCCGTACACGTCTAGCGTATTAGTACTAGGTTTACTATCTATAGGTACTACCTTAAAAGGCGGGTCATGTTTTACTTGCGGAATATATTCGAAAAATTAAATTTCTTTTAAATGTATCAGATATAAAGTTATATACATAATAGTGTTGTAGTAATCAACATTGCCTAATTGCATTTCACACATTACATGGGTTTGGTGAATGTAATCCTGATCCCAGAATTAGCAGAATAAGCTATAATACTATTTGATGTTATATGCAGATTATATTAATTTGTAACATATATAGTAAATATATATATATATTTTTAAAACGTGTATTATTACAATTCTGTTAATTTTTACTGTACAATGCCTATCGTGTACTATAGAATGTACAAGAAATACTAGAATGTACTAGAATGTACTAGAATGTACTGTGCTGTACTCATAGTAACACATTATTTATCACGTGAATTCGACAAGATAACAAGTTCGTAGCGTGGACTAGATAAAAGATACGTATAAAACGAATATAGCTACCATACTACATATGTAACTATGCATCTAATAGTATAGAATATCAGTTAAAAATGTATATATAAATATATATATATATATATATATATATTATAGTAAATAAATTAATCAACAATTGAAAATAATGAAACTAATCATGAACAGCTATAGCTAAACTGCTAGACCTATAAGCTATGCACTATAATTGTAGTACTATGTAAATATGTAAATATATATATAAGTATATTTGATGTAGTCCACAATATAGTGTTTATTCTACATAGGTTCTTAGCTTCGGATATAAATGTTCAGTATATACTAAACATGTTTATCTTAACATATAGACTATGTTCCGCATCTTCTGAACTCGAGTATACACGTGCGAAGCATACACGGATAAACATGTAAATTATGCAAATATATATATATATATATATATATATATATATATATGTGTATGTATATGTCTAGAGAGAGAGGAAGAGAACTTAAATACCGATATGGTTGCATAGATTAAACACCGGTGTAAGCCATACGAGTAACACGGCCCCATAGGGTATACTGTATACCCCATAGGGTAAACGATACGTTTGTAGTTCTCAACCCGGCCACTAGCGTGCGTAGCGCTCTAGTGGCGAGATTAGATATATATACATGACTACTACTATAGTAGACTATCCCACTACACATGTTACAGTCTATAGATATATACTATAGTACTATAGTACTACACGAGTATACACCGAGTATATACATACCTATACACATGTATACTTGTATGGTGTAAGAATAATATATATATATATATATATATATATACAAATATTTAATTAAAGTCACTTCGTCTGCAGAATGTAGTCTTTCATCCGAAAATAACCATTTATTTCGGAGAAATTTACAACATTTTTCGGGTGAATTGGTAGGCGTCGAAGTTACCAGCGAACGAAGTGAATCTACACCACACACATACGCCGATAATTTTGTAAGGATTGAAAGTGGGAGTGGTACATTATAAACAGTAGAAGATAAACGTGTTTTCATTTGGTTTAAACTCGTTCTAACGACCTAACTACACACCAGGTGATGATACCAACCCATGTGACATGATCCTTCCTATAGGATATATATGGGACTGAGCAACCAGATAATTTCTCTATTGTATTTGACTATGTATACTTGTTGTGCTGATCTAATGTCTACCTAAACACTTGTATATTAGTTTAATTTCTAGGTATGTATACATCACACTTATTGTACTAATTATTATCTATGTTAATCATATTATATAGTATATTATAGTATATCATAGTATATATACTATATCATAGTATATAATATATCATTCTATATTGTTCATTTAGTTATTCTTACATAGAGTTTTGATTTTTTTAATTAATTATTAATAATTACAAGTTTAAACTTATTATTATTATTAATATTATTATTAATATTATACATTAAAGTATATAATAAAATATACATATATAAATTAGGTACATATATTTTTTATTGATTTTCTATAGTATTGAAATCGTTTTGAAAATCAATTAAATGTGATATCCTAACTTTGTGTTCTATGTGTTAATAGTGCATTAACATTAATAAGTGTTATACTATATAGGTATACTATTGTTGTTTACATTAGAATATACACTAATGATATAAATAATTATTTTGTTTTAATTGTACATGAAAAAACCATCGAATACAATATATCTACTGATTTATACTAAATGAATAGGAATATGATATACATGTATTACGAACAGTTGTGTTTTTGTTGTTTACATAATTCAAACGAGCACTTCGGAGTGACAATAATAATAGTTGGGATTGCTAATGACCATAAAAACCTTAAAGAGGGACTTAATACACGCACACAAAGGTGCGGCACACACCGTGCCACAATATAGATAGTGGAGTACTATAATGTAGTATAGTAGTACATGTACTATACTTATAAGTATAATATACGTTTACAATAATAAGTTTATACTATAGGAGAAACTACCAACACGAATATATAATCACCTCTCACGACATATATGTCATGCGTATATGTCATGCGTATATGTCATGCATATATGTCATGTGTCGTATATGTCACGTCAAACATATATGTACCGATACAGCTGTCGTTATAGTCATTATTTAAATAGACGATAACATCAGAACAATGAAGGTAAAAATGGATAACAATCAACGTTAGTTACGTAATTCTTCCGTTAGATGTATAGACACGTTGTTTCGATTCATTCACATTTGTAATATACTTAATATATATATATATATATATATATATATATATATATATATATATATTTATTATTATTATATATTCGTAATTTATTAGTCCTAAGAACATAAGAAGATCATTAATATATGATTATCATGTCTACGATATCAACTCCCACACACACCCCACACACATACACCCCCCCACACACATACACTATCATACACACACACATACATACATACACAGTCGAGGAATAGTACATATGCTTATTGTTCAGACGTGAATAAACTCACGGGTATCGATTAGGCATATAGTTAGGCACTTCTGCAGATGGGGAGGCTACAATTTCACATTTATTAAATACATATTTCACAATATATATATATATATATATATATATATACACACACACACGCACACACAATGATAGTGCCTATTCCACCTATAGCATAAACTAAGACCTCTACCTCGAGTATGTCTACTCTTCTCTGTATCGCAGTCTCACAAGATGATAGTGTTCGGGAATATACGAGATTGCGCGATATTATTCCAACCATTGTAATAAAGTGAAGATATTAAGCCCGTAAAGAACTTACTTACTATATTAACACGCATTTTATATAGTAGTGTGTGTATGATATTATATATATATATATATATATATATAATTACTATAGTATACTATATATATCTATATAAACTATATATATACAAATACAAATTATAGTTATTATTAATAAGATAGATGAGTATTGTAATTTTACAATACGTATATAGTATATTTAAATATAACAATAATCGCCTCACGAATATACATTTCAATTACAATTTTAATATTATATAATATAATATTATATAATATAATATAATATAATATAATATATATATATATATATATATATATATACGCGCGCGCTCACACAGTAATACAAACATCGTAATATTGACTTTCCACGAACATAGACATCTGCAGCAACACCACGGTAACAATAGATATTACGTAAGGTACCATGATGACGACCGAGAGAGATATAGAGGGACAGAGGGGGAACACAATAGAAGGTCCGATACTACTGGAACAATAGGTATATGTGTCGGCTGCGAAGAATGCGGTAGGGAGTGATTTGTTGTGTTCTAAATTCCCGAGTTGCGACGTTTTCACGGTAGCCGATGTTTCGTGTTCCGGGAAAGAACGGGGTTCTCGATAGGTTTCTCTGCCCACTCTTCTAATATTGTTCGAATGTTATTCTCCTAGGCACACGATAACGCTATTATGATATTTATAAATATTACTACTTCCGAACTTATTGTTATTACAACTATTATTATTATCGTAGTTGCTATGACTACAATTGCTATGCCTACTACTGCTAGTACAACGCTATCGTCGGTTAGGAAGATATCCGATACGGCGAAGATAGTGCTGTGATGGTGTATACACGCGTCTAGCAGTCTAGCGAAGGGTTATGCGATATCACGGGGTAAACGCGAGAGGGTATCGAGATACGATGTCTATATAACCGGGGTGGCGGGGGTGGGGTGGGCGCTATAACACCCCGAGGCCCTTATGTCGGCCACACCTTTATTATCGCTCGTCGACGGAGGGGAATCCTACGGTGGCGGCGAAGGAATGGGGCGTGGTCGGTAATGCGTCGGGGGGCGTGGCTTCTTGAGAAATCGTGCGCCGTGCTAATTAAAAATGTTCGCATTTTTGTGAATGAACTCTGAAGCTATCAAGCATATAACCACATAAACACATATATATATATATATATATATATATACATGAGTAGTCTACATAATTATCAGCCTCTTCTTATCGTATAGCTAAACAGTTCAAAGCTAGACACCAGATAACTATAGTATCTTATCCGATATACAACATTATATCACAGCACCACGTATACTATGTATTGCGTCATCAGTAAGTTGCGTCATCACTTAGGCTGTGCTTTTAACTACTACTAGTCTTTTTATTAATTCGATAACATCGTATTACAAATACTGCTTGTGTGGCTCAATTGGCTAAGGCGTCATACACACAAGCAGTAGGACGTGGGTTAAAAACCCGTCCGGACTATTACAATATGTCTTAAAATATTATTTAGAAGTTATATTTTATAATCGTGTATACATTAATGACCGGCTCTCGTTAACACCATGGATGCATTAACACGAGAGCGCCTTCGAAGGAAAATTAGAGCTATATATGGTTATAAGTGAAATATTCATCTAAGATTATAGGACTCCACCAAAATAAAATAACACAAACATCAGAAATATATAATCTCGATGTCTTAATAATACTATAGGATACCCACCCCAACAATGCATTACAACCAACCGCACGTAATACACCTATATATAGGTGTAAAGTATAATTTGGTTTCTCGGATGCTGAGGTACCCCTATAGGGTTATACCAACGGATTACCCACCTATTCTGACCAACCTCTCTCCTAAAATGTACATGTGCACCCTCGCAGAAAGGTTGCTCAGTTATAAAGTGGACAATAGATTGATACAATAACACTATAGTGTGTCAGTCCGACAAACGCTAAACGTTACACACACCTAAGCACATACACACACACACACACACACTCACACACTTATATTCGACATCGCATTAAAATTAATATCTATCCTAGCGTGCTAATAATGTAATAACGATAATTATCGCTTGGCTTGCATTATATAATACATTCACATACACACACACAGGCACATACACACACACGCACACACGCACACACGCACGCATGGGTGTTACATAATACATTAGCGTGTTATCCCTGTATTTCTAGCAGGAAGTACAGATAAATAATAGTAAACATAAATACTTATTATTTGTATAAACATACATACACACATACACACACATACTCGTGTGAACGCCCTTACACTCAGACTGAGATATAATATTATCGTAGATCTTCATTATCGTAGAATCCATTACGTATTATATAATAACAATTTATTGTATAATATTCCATCACTGTAAATTGTCTATATAAATGTGTATATACTCAATTGTAATACATACATATATATATATATATATATATATATATATATATATATGTGTGTGTGTGTGTGTGTGTGTGTGTGTGTGTGTAAACATACATATTATATAATCTAGGGATCATCATTCGTAAAGAGAAAGTATCATGCATGGGATTACCCGAAGGTATATATTATACATATAGACATATATACAACTATGCATATTTATTTACAACTTCACATGATATCTATTCCCGACTATGCATACAAGACACGCAAGTATATGTACATATAGTTCTGACATAATACTTTAACTAATATATATATATATATATATATATATATATATACTTTCATATATTACAAGTACGACAACCCATAGCTACATGTAGGTTAAAGTACACTTTAAAGCCCGTATACGAAATAGTTATTGCGCTAATATCAAAGTGTATACACTATAGCCTATAGGGATATAGACTATTCCATTCATTTGTGTCGGTATTTCGGAAGACTCTCCAGAAGTTAAGATGATTTAATCTCACGGGAGGGGGGGGGGGGTCGCTTCCAGTCGATGTACGCGTAGTTTATTAAACTTCTCGAGTTTCCGGTGTTTGTTCGTGAGAATTTATCGGTTGATTCAAAAGTAGCCCTACTTAAGTACTTTAATTAAAGTTGGGCACAGATATATTTAATACACGAAGAAAGCTGATGTCGTTCCTTCATCAGTCGGGTAATTCGTATATCGTTAACGAAATATCGTATCATGTAATTGTTGAATGGCGACATGTCAAACTACGGGTAAATCGTTCTAAAATCGTCACTAACAGTTCTAGATAATTATCTTTAAGATAAATTAATAAAATAGTACGATAGTATATATAATAGTCTATATAGACTGATAAGGTAGACATGACTAGTAACGATCGATGTACTATAGTATATATATATATATATATATATATATATATATATATATATATATACTTACTATAAAGTGAATTATTCGCGAATTTTACGGATGCGATAAAAATGACAATATTATTGAACTAATCGATAACATGATTTGTTTCACAATAACGTCTGCGGTCTATGTAGCCTACGTATTCCGTGTGAGATCGAGAGTTTAAGTAGCACGTATAAAGTGAGGTTTAGTGAAGGTTATTGAGGTTACGAGTGTATTTACGGGTTGTTTTGTTAATTTACACATTTAATAATAGCTAAATAATATTTAATATATAATATAAATGCGATAATATAATAATTAACTTAAAAAAGTTTAAAAAAAGCTATATGTAATGGGATAAGAGGTATTTCTTTAGACCTTTTAAAGAGTTATTTGTCGAATATTATGCAATATGTATTTAATACAGATATTAAATCTAATTTAAAACATATTAAGTGTGGAGTTCCACAAAGATCTGAATTAGGACAATTTTATTGTTATTATATATAAATGATCTACCTAATATATCCTCTATTTTTAAACCTATTTTATTTGCGGATGATACCACCTTAATTTTTTCGGATACACCTATTTCAAAGCTTGAGAATAAAATATAATGTGGAATTGATCAATTATATGTATGGCTAAATATTAATAAATTATCATTAAATATAGATAAAACGAATATTTTATTATTCAATATAAGAAATATAAATGATAATGTTAAATTAAAACTTAAAATTGACGATAAAGAAATATGTAACGTAGAAAAGATAAAATTTCTCTGTATTATTTAACCATTTTATATAACCATATGTGTTGATACCTATAGAGACACAAAAAGAAGAACATAGTAGGAGATCATATATCAAGAGGAGATCAGAGAGCTAATCCCTCGAGGTAATCTAGATGGTAACTGTAGGCGTGGCAGGCTAAAGAAGACATGTAACGACAACATTAAATAATGCAGCGGAATGTGGTTAGAGGTAATGAATGATATGCAATAGAATGGGATGGGGACGATTTGTGGATATGTAATACCGTACAGTGTACCTCGGTATGTATGGGTTACGATCAAAAAGGACGAGTTGAGTAGCGAAGGTTAAATTGTAAATGTGAAATAAATTTATATAGGCTCATTTTGGGATGTAATGCAGCTAAAAAAAGCAAGCAAGGCAAAACTAAACTAAGTAAACCAAATAACCCATAAATACAAATACAATATATATATATATATATATATATATATATATATATTTATACTATTAACTCGTATTTCAAATGTAACCTCTAACCCTCAACTCGTCCTTTTTAATCGTCTCCCGTCTTTATCTATTAAACCCTGGGGACTCGTCAATTGGGTTACAAATCGTCCCCATCCCATTCTATTACGTATCATTCGTTACATCTAACCACATTCCGCTGAATTATTTAATGTGGTCGATTTTTGAAAAATATAAATTATTTATTAAATATTATATTATATAAAAATCGAAACATTTGATTACTTTCATTTAAAATTATGCATGATATGATGCACAAAAGTAAACATAATTGCTTAAAATATGAATTTATTTATTTATAAACGATAAGAGATTACAAATAATGATTAAAATTGTGTATTAATTTATTTACTAATAGTGTGGGTCATATTCTCTTAGTCTTATACTTATCAACAAATTAAATTTCGACTATATATAGAACATTAAATGTATAGTACAAGATACAAAACAAGTTAGTTATTCTATGTATTTCTAAAGTTATGGTACTACATATATATTCAATACAAATTTTAAATAAAATTAAATTGAAATTAAAAAAATATGTTAAAACACTAATAAATACTCTGTTCTATTTTTAAAACTAATGTTGTATATTTGAAACTCCGTAACTTTAGAACCACCTGATCAAACTATATGAAACTTTCAGAATTTATTTACATTAGTATACTATTCAGATATAGTTATAAATATAAAAAATAATATCTGAATACGTATAATATATTATAATATTTATTAACATTTCTTGAATATTTATTATTTTATAAATTGGTGATTCGTAGGACCTACGTCGTAGGTCCTACATTGTAATTCCCATTATCATAGTATTATACTTATCAAAACATTTTGAATATCAATAATATATATTTATAGCTCTAAATGAATTTTAAAAGATACAAAAAAAAGTGCCTTTAATAACTCAACTATAACAAAATTTAAAAATTACATTCTTCACCATAAATGGGATTTTTCTGATATGGATACAAATACTGCTTTTAATTATTGTATAGATATGTTTAAATGAATTTGTTAAATAAGTGTTGTCCTTTATATACTCCCAAAATCATAAGTAATAAAATTAAAAATCTATGGATTAATAATTCTTTTTTTTAAATGTATCCACCATAAATAAATTAAAAATTGTTATAGCCAATTAAAATGATTTTAATTATACTAAATATAAAAAATATAGGAATATTTTAACTACAGTACTAAGAAATGCCGAAAAATTATTTTATAAAAAATCTCTGACAAATTGTTGTAATAATTCAAAAAAAAAAACATGGTTTATTTTAATTAATATAATTAAAGAAAGTACTTTTTCAAATTATTCAAATACAACTTTATTAGCAGATGATTTAATCTATATTTTAGTAATGTTGGAAAAAATCTTGCAACGGATTATTTAACTTTGGTTTTAATTCAAATGTACATGAACATTTTTTATCATCTCATAACACAAATACTTTTTATCTTACACCAGTTACATTCCGAAATATTTAATATAATAATTAATATAACCAATACAAATAGTAAAGATATTCTTCTTTGTTCATTGATAAATATAAAATTTTGAATGAAAATAAATTTGTGTCAGACAAAATTATTCTACAGAAGATGCATTACATCACTTATCAGAAACAGTATGTGATGAATTAGAAAATACTATTAATTGTGAAATGTGATCAATTTATCTAAAAAGACCTTTGACACTTTAAAGTGTAATAATTATACAGATCATAATATATTAATAAATAAATTAGATAATATTGGTATTAGAGGTTTACCTACAGTTTTATTATCTAATTATTTATCACCAAATTTATCAACAAACAGATCACAATATGTAAAATTAAAAGAGGCTATTTCAAATATGGAACACATATCATTTGGTGTTCCGCAAAAATATTAAAATTTCAATATATTAAAACGATTAATATCTTAAAATATATAAATAGATACATGACTAAATATTTACCTATAATTTAACAATATCTTTTTACATAAAATTCAAATATTTATAAGCCCATATCTAAAAAATTAGTTTTACCCAAAATTAGAAAACATAGAAAATCGTTTTGCCTCACTAATAAAGCTCCTGATATATGGAATGCATTACCAGCTTATTTTCACAAATTAATGAATAAAAACTTTAAAAAAAAATATTAAATTATATTACCTCTTCGTATTAGTTAAAGTTTTATATTTTTTGTGTTTAGTTTCTTTATCTTTTTCTCTTTTTATTTTTATATGTTTACATATGTATGCATTTATTTCATTCGTGTTATATATTTTTATTCTTTTAATATACATTTATATATTTCTTATTTATATACACTTTTATTATTTATTATATTTTATTTTGTATTTAACTGAAAATGATGACCTCTCCTTGATAACAATATTTAAGTATATACTTACTCATTTATTCAGCACGATTTTCATTTACAGGAATCACATTTACAAATCACAAAACTTTAACAATATATACAATAGTATATATATACAAAATTATAGTTATCATTATATACAAAATTGGAATTTTAAAATAAGTTATTGTCATTTTATAATTTTCTTATTTTTTTTATTTGTTATTCTTGTAATGTTGTTATCAAGTTGAATGGGAAAATACCTAATCAAGCTTTGCTTTTGTGTTTTTCCTGAGAATTTACACTCTATCTGATTCAATATATATATATATATATATATATATATATATATTCAGTGATATATAGATATATTTATATATAATTATATGCTCAAAGTCACTCTAAACAATCACCTTTAAAATTCATCCGATATCACATGACATCGAATGCATCGGCGTACTATTAAATTAAATAAAAACTTGACTCGGAATTAAAGGCCACCCAATCTATTTATAGATTCGACGTCTATATTTAGGATGGTTAAATACAAGAACTAGACTTAAATATAGATAACACTAATTTACGGCGTTAACTAAATGTAGCGTCGCGGGTAATATAGGGTACATGGGTAATGTAAACTATTTACGACCCAATGACGTCACAGGTAAATAGGGTGTCACGACAATTCGCCACCGCGCTGTGTTCAGTACTTATCTCACAATTATAGCTATATAGTATCCAGGGTATATATGGGCGCTGGAACGATTATGTATGTAAGGGGGAATAACCAATCAACATAAATTATGTGGTCAAAGGGGGGGGGGGAACAATACATAGGAGGTCCCCCTAGATTTTAAAGTGAGGGGACATACCCTCTTCCCTCCTGTTGCAGCGCCCCTATGTATATACACATCGATGTACCGCCATTATTGATATCATAACTATTAGAACGGATTAACAGCCTATCTATTAAATGTTATAGTAACTATATTTTATATATCTCAAATCTTGAAATACGCCCAATGAGGCCTGTCCCAAATTGGACAGTATATTAAGGATGTAACGTGTATATATATATATTTGCTTTGCTACCAATCAAGTTTAAAGTGATATTTAAAGTTATTCTACTAACTTATAACTCTCTTCACCAGAACCGACCTGAATATCTATCTCTCTTAATCTCTATTTACACTCATACTATTTCTGACGTTATACTACTTATTATGTTGAAGGTAAGAAGTAGTAGAACTGTATACATTACGCTCTACACAATCTACAAACTCATTCAAATCTATATTAAAAACATTCCTATTTACCACTAGATTTCCCTGATCATTATTTGTATCACTATTTACAATCTTATATTAATGTTGAGTACTTTCGGTATTCCTATTTTTAGTTATGTTATTTTCGTTTATGTTTCGTTATATTGTTTTTTTTTGTTTTTACTCTAGACGCTCGATTGCTCTGGCAGAAAGAGTCTTTAAAATAAATTAAATTAGATTAAATATATATATGTGTATATACCTACAATTATGTTTGACACTAATTACATAATCAGTTATTACGTATACATCAATGCGGTCAATAATTAGTTATAATAAGTACATTTTAATATTTTTTCGTTGAGATAAATTATAATATCGACATTTTTCGTTAACATAGGACATAGGATATAGGAAATAGGACATAGGACATAGGAAATATTCATTAACCTAATACATATAATGCGTGAGGAGTTTTAGTTGATTTTAATATAATTATGCTAATATATATATGAACATATTCTGCATTAAATAAAGATGGATAATGTTAAATTAGTAATTTATTAAATATATTTCATATAATCGTTTATGTAAATATTATATTTTCCTATATATTATTTTAATAGATAGCCGAATAGTTAATTGTATATTATAACACAATTAGTTAAATATATTAAACTACCCAATAAGCTTCTTACTATATACTAATATTGGATAAATACTATGGAAATATATCTCTCAATTAAAAATATGTGTTAATAATTAGATACTGAACACATATATGTGTTCTCTATATTATTCATTCTATAGAATACTATATATAGTAATAATTCTATATTCTATAGTATATGATATTATTTAAATTTAAATCGATATATTATTAGTATATTTAAAAAATGTGAATTATTCAATAACAAACTTTAAGAGGTATTTTACTTTATTTAGTATTTTAGTATCAAATTTGATCGACCATTAATCTCTCACGTCGCCTATTTATAAATAAAATTAAAATTCGAAATTATTAATTTTAAATGATTAATATCAATGGTCAATTTAATACATTTTAAAAATAATGATAGTCATTATTAATCAATTGTATTATGCTATTACTAAATGTTAATTATCATCTTATAACTAATATTAAACGTATACATTATTATTGATTTCAAAATATTTATTAAATTGTTTAATAACTATGGTCCTGAAATATAAAAAATTATTTATATATATGGGAAAGTAACCGAATACGGACAGTGCTCGATTACGGACACTCTCGGTATCTCAGAAACCATAAATCATACAAAAAAATGTTTAATTAATAAAATATTCATAATTATATAAATAGTCTGGAAAAATATTTTTTATTTTTTAATTATTCAAAATATTGCTGATATATCCAATAAACTGATTTTTTTATCACGTTATTAAATTTATGAAAACAAATTTCTACTTAAAACCTTCTTAAGAATGTATAGATATAAAATATAACACTATATTATTAAAAAATAAAGCATTATAAAATTATATTTATAATTTCTATATGTGTTATCAAATATTCATTAAGTTATAATCATATATCTAGAGGTCATATAAATTAATAATAAGGACACTCTAAATATCTTAATACGGACACCCTATAGGGTATATAGGGTATATACAACCAATCAGTGCGTTGCGTATGAACTATTCTGATTTTCATAAAAATCTCGTGCGTTATAATAGTAATATCACCAATAAAGCTAAATCTAAATTTTGTATTATTTAGATACTTAAATTATATTATTAATTAAAAATAATAAAAATAAATAAATTATTAACTAATTAAATTAGAATAAATTATTCATAAAATTAATTATAAATTATGTAATTGTAAATTGTCTGGTTGATTCATCAATAATATATAGTTAATCTAGTGGTAGGTAGGTATATACCCTATATAGGGTATCCGTATTATAACACAGGGTTTCCGTATTCGGATATGGGTACCGAATACGGACACCCCCGGTATCTACGGAATTTAAAGATTAAATAAAATTTTAAAATCACAATAATATCTATAATCATATAATATTAATATAATGTAATTTTTTAATAATGAAAATAATGTTTCATAAAATGTTAAGACATATTGTTAAAGTGTCCGTATTAGGCTACTTTCCCCTACAAATAAAAATGTATATTAATGTCATAATAATAATTATTGAAAGAGAAGATTATCATAAAACTTCACCTAGAATACACTGTTAAAAATAATGGTTTTCTAGACTGATATTTACTGCAGAAAACCATCGAAAGGGTATTTAAAAAAAATATTTATTTAAAATCCTCTAAATGGTATTCTATGAAACCGACTGTATAAAACCCTCTAAATGGTATTCTTAATTTCTACTGCAGAAAACAATATAAATGGTATTCTTAATTTCTACTGTGGAAAACCATCTAAATGGTATTATTAAATCCGATAATATAAAACCCTTAATATGGTATTCTAAAAATGTCACTGCATAAAACCATCAAAAGGGTTCTATTATAAGCACACCTTAAATACCATTTATTTTACTGCAGAAAACCATTTACTTATTACAATGTATAATATGTAATTTTGAATGCAGAGAACACTGTATTTATATAAACATACATGTTGCAGTATTTAATTCAATACTGGTAATAAACTTTAAATAATTAGGTATAGTATAACATATTGTGTAAACTAAACCCCCTTTACACGAATACCTAACCTGAATGACCCTCATTTCGCAGGGTAACACTTAGGAAGCGTCGCTATCATCACGTATACATCTTATAACCCCCAGGAATCAATAACATATATTCCTGTGCATCATTTAACATCATTAATCCATCAAATACCATGGTAGACGATTCTAACATAAACTAAAATATTAAATCTATGTTCTCGATATTATATCGCTATTATATCGACGATATATCTGAACTTCAGTTGTATTCGTTTTCGCCACGTTATACAATTGTCTGTACTAATTATTACTTTAATTACTTTTAATATATATATATCTTATTGTCACTCTATGAGAATTTTAAAATTAAATTAGTGTTATAATAAAATATCACCATCATTATTATATATATATATATATATACATTTTAACGCTATATTTTTTTTGTAATGTTAATTTGATTGAGTTTGTAATAAAAGTAGGTATATATTTAATATTTAGTATCTATAGGTAATATATTACCCTGGATACGATAGCATGTATACTGCAGTATTCTGCAATCATTTAAATGAGAATATAAAATATATTATAGAGTACAACCAAAGATTTGCCGAAATACACGTTAGTATACTGTATTACAATAGCAACCAAATTAAAGTCGCTTTATTTACTTTCGCTAATAAATATCCTTTAATTAGATTTTTACTATAAAAATAAGTATGTATTTATATATTTTTTATAGTATATATAATATTAATATTAATTAAATATTATTATCCTACATGTTTGAAATATATCATAGCGTATAACGCATTTTAATGTATATTCATTTATTATTTAGATACAATTATATTTAGGATTTGTTTTAAGCTTTAGAAAAAAAAATAAAAAATAAATAAATAAATAATAAACAAATAAATAATAATCACAAAGATTATAGAATTATATTTTACACTCATTAATTATAATTAACTTTTAGTAATTATAATTAAAATATATCATACGATCTATAATCTTCATACCCCGGAGATATCCTCTGGGAGCCGCGCCTTAGGTAGTGTCACCTACCTACCTTCAATACAAGTCAATCTGAAACGTGGTACTATCTGGAATACGACTACTGAATACAACATACAAGAACTTACAAGAACATACAAAGTGAATCTGCCAGAATACACGCGAATACTCGACGACATTCTGTTTACACGGCTCGGTATCATCTATGATCATCTGCTGTATCGGAGGACCACTCTCCCTGATATAAAGATCATGTACACTCACAATTCGTATTACTATTATCCCGTACTATTATTTAATTCATATTATTATTACTATTAACTTATGTACATATATATATATATTTTTTTAATTTTTAAAAATTTATATATAATTTTTTTTTTTTTTTTTTTTTTTTTAATTTATAATATTACTATAAAATTTGTTTCTATATAGTAATTGTTATCCTTTACGAAATATATCATATAATAAGAAAACTATACTAGTAGATTGATGAGATTATACTGATTATATAGACTATAGTATGAATATATAGATGCATACAATTATAGAATATGTAAACGTTAGATAGTCACATCATAGATATAAAATATCATAAAATGAATTACATCTGAAAACTTACATCAGAGTATTTTATAAACATATATCTTTATTTATTTATTTTTTATCTTATACATTTTTTTTCTATATTAATCTCATATTAATTATTTTTCCAATGATTATGAATGCCGATAATTCACGAAAAGATATATTTCAAAATAATTTAGATAAACAAACTTTAGATAATCTCGATAATCATTTCAATTCTAGCGATAGTATTCTTTATCATCATAAAAAACAACTTTATAATAGTATAAATAATCAATGTAACTATGATAATATACCAAACCAAATACACACGAATAGTAATATATCCATCATACACTTTAACGCACGTAGTCTGATAAAAAATTTTAATTCTATTACTAATTATTTATATTCTTTACACCATAAATTTGATATAATAGTTATAAGTGAAACATGGTTAAATGAATATAATAAAGATCTATATTTTATATTAGACTATAATAATATACATATAACCAGAAATCATAAACGTAGTGGAGGTACCTCAATATTCGTTAAAAAATCTTTTAAATATATAACTATTGATACACTCAGTACAACATTACCAAATAAATTTGATATAGTTACCATTAAATTAATAATTCCCAATTCTAAAGATATTATAATAAGTGGTATATATAAATGCCCCGAATTTGATATCATTAATTTTTCAGATGAAATATATAATTTATTTAATACACTCTCTACTGATAATACAATATTTCTTTGCGGAGACTTTAACATTGATATATTAAAATTAACTTGTCCTAAAGTCTCTCATTTCATTGATATACTTATTTCATTAGGTCTACATCCAATAATAACCAAACCCTCACGCATTACTAATATAACGTCCACCTTAATTGATAACATATACACAAATTATAATCATGTACCAATATCTAATGGTTTATTATATAATGATATTAGTGACCATTTACCCATTTTTTGTATTTATAAATTAAATAAATTTAACAATTCTATTAAAAAAAATAATGAATTCATATTTTATATGACACAGAATAATATAAGCGAGTTTAAGCTCTATCTTCTAAATTATAATTGGTCAGCTTTATACAGAATAGATAATGCGCATCATGCTTTTGACTTATTCATTTCTACTTTAGAAAACTCTAAACAAAAATTCCTTTCTAAAAAAAAAATATATACAAAAAATTCTTATTTAAATAAACCTTGGCTAATAGAGGGCCTTAAAAAATGTATAATTAAAAAAAATAAACTTTACCAAAACTTAAAAAAAAAACATTCTGTATCTAATGAAACTATTTATAAAAAATATAAAAATTTTCTTTCAAAAATCATAAATAAAGCTGAACGCTATTACTATAGTCAATATTTTATTACTAACAGAAACAACCCTAAGCAGATATGGAATAAAATAAATACTATTATACATAACAACAAAAATGGTAATATAGTTCCTAATGTAATAGAAGATAATAAACGGTGTGAACAATTTAATGATTATTTTTGTAACATAGGTGAGAAGTTAGCTTCTAAATCAGAAAAAAATTGTAATACCAATAATACATCTAATTATATACATAATAAGTATACAAATTCATTATTTATTACTCCCACTAATCCAATTGAAATAACTAATATTGTTGAAAAAAGTAAACCAACAAATAGTACTGATTCTCATAACTTTTCATTTAAACTAATTATTCAAATCATTTCTTCAATAAGTAATATATTATCATATTTAATTAATCTATGTATACAACAAGGTATATTTCCTAATTGTCTAAAAACTGCTAAAGTCGTAACTAAATATAAATCTGGTAATATTGATGATCCTTCTAATTATAGGCCAATTTCTCTATTATCATCTTTCTCAAAAATTTTAGAAAAAGTTTTAAAATCTAGATATATAGATTTTATGGAAAAAAATAAAATAATTAATAAATCACAATTTGGTTTTAAAAAAGGAGTTTCAACTTCCGATGCATTGACTGACCTAACCGGAACCATAGCTTCAAATAAAATGAAATATTGT